>QXTE01000018.1:502071-537298 GCA_003942145.1 Platysternon megacephalum | reverse complement strand
AGATTAAATACATAAATGACAAAACTTAAATTAGAAATATTCCCAAATCACAGTAAGTACAAGAAACTTGCAGTTTACATAGCATAGTTTGCTATATACTTTTTCTTATACTATGTATTTTATTTTATCTAATACTTGATACAAGTTTATTTGAAAATGTTTATATTTTACAGCTATCCATCATATGGCAGTCAAGGCAATCAAAATTATGGACAAGCACCACAGGTAGGTTGAAATACAAATTGTGCTTCTCAAATATATTTTTTTCTGAGTAAGAGATGATTGTTGGGTTGACTTGTCTGCATTAAGATATAGCCGAATATCAGTCATCAGTGGAATAGAGCTGCATTGATGCAAACCCCCAGTCTAGACAAGGAAGGACATTATTTCCTTTACTGGATCTTACCTCTGCTTGAAATCTTTCTCTAAATTACAGGGTTATTCTGGCTATGGGCAGAGTGGAGAGAGTTCCTCTTATGGACAGAACTATGGAAGTTATCAAGGAAACCATGGACAAAGTCAAACAGGTTGGCTAGCTTGCTGAATTTACTGTCTAGTAAATATTCATGGTTTGATTACGTAAAAAATTCCCCCATTCAATTTTCAGGTTATGGACAATCTTCACAACAAGGATATAGTGAAGGACCTGGTTATGAAAATAAGAATCAGAGCTCTTATGGCAATCAGGAACAACAAAAAGAATCATATGGAGGGTAAGGAAACAAAGTTAACCATGTAAGTTTCAAGCACTGTCTGCCAGAGATGCCTTGTTAGGTAGCTATATTAGGAAATTTATTAGAGCAACCCTTAAGAACATCCTCCAACTCCCCAGCTCTGGAAACTTTAAATGGAAATGTAATTTTCTGATAAATGGATTAAACAGTCATACTAGCAATTGTCTGTTCTAACAATTCTCTGTCCTGATTTCTGTGGCTTCCTTATTGCTTATATTGTTGACGCCATGGATAGTGTTTAATTTAAAGGTTATTTACCAATACAATATGATCTAAATACTCTAAATAGAACATCAATAGACATTTGAGGTATTTGACTTTCTTAAAGGCCACCGACTTTCACTGTAAGATACTTTTCATGACTCCTCTAGAGAGGAGCTGGAAGGAGTCACTAGTCTTATAGTCACAGATACAATTCTGTAGTCAAGCATTTGTATGTAAACCAATTCGGTGCCGGGACACTGTAGGACAATCTAGATATTTGACAACTGAAGACTTTAAATGCCAATTGCCTGCTGCTTTTTCCTGTTCAGCCAGGCTTGAGTTAGGAATAAGATGGGGAAAGCAAACTACAGTAGGGGTCTGATGTTCGTCTCAACAGCAGGAAGCTTTAGCAATCATGAAGTGGGTAAAGACCATCTTTTTGTTGTTGTTGAACTACTATTCATTTATTTAGGAAGTTTTAACAGGTTTACAAATCTTTCATATGTAAATATCAGAAACAAAACAATTAAAGCTGACCTTTTGTTTAAGGAGATACTATACAAATAATATACTCCTCAGAGCTCTCTGATTACCAGGGTGTTCCCATATTACAGTGAGCATCATAACACCACCAATCAAGCCTGCTTGAACATGTTGTTTCTAGTGATTTATTTTTTTTAATTAAAGTGATTGAAATCTCTGATTACACATTTAAAAGACCAGGTATGTCTGTCAAATATTAATTTTCCAAAAAAAATTGGACAAGTGTGCTGTTTTCTGTATTGAATAGCTAGTCAACTGTATGTATTTCAATGGCTATCCCAGTCTTTAACCCATATCATGAACCAGAGAACGTTAAGAGCTGGATTATTTGTAGTGGGTGTAGTTGGCAAGGGAAAAGAACTTCTCTCTAGTTCTATCCCATACTCATAGAGTAGCCTTTGCTAAAGGATGTGTATACATTTTCTGGAGGGTGTGAATTTTTTATTAATCCATGGTAGCCTAGCAGTATTTACACTGCCACAATTTTCTTCTTCAGTAAAGACCCACTGTTGTCTGGGTTAGAGCACCTCTAATCTGCTACTGCTTTGAGCTGGCTGCTTAATGGATCTGTACACAGTATCTGCACTCACTCTTGGTCTTTTCTTATTCCGTATAAATTTCTAACATCATCCGTGGTATTTCTGCTACACTTTTATCTGGGATGACTACAAGAAGATTTTGAAAGAAGAAAGATATCGTTTGCAAAATACTCATTTGACTGTGGCTCTTCTTCCCAACTAAGAAATTGCATACTGCCCTCAGCATTCCAGATCTTCTTTAATTTGCTGAAATAGTGGTTTGACATTTAAATCGTAGAGCTCTTCTAGGGTGTTTTAGATTTGAATCCCCAGGTATCTTATACAATTTGTTGCCCATTTGTACCCAGATGTTTTCTGGAAGAATGCCTTTTCAGAATTTGGGAAATTTTATAGCTAGAACTTCATGTTTGATATAATTTACTTTGTCTTTCTTGGGGAAAGCATCTGGATTCAATCTTCTTATCCCGAATAGCACGGAGGACCAAATTCATCCTTGGTGTAACTCTTGATTTTGTTGGAGTTACTCTATGGCTGAATTTGGTCCAGGATCTTTGTGGAAGTAGGTATAAACCAGGAGGAACAGTCCTTGCATTAGCTGTCTGGGTTTTCACTATGATTGCTAAAGTTATCAATAAAATAAAACCCATGTTTCCTATCGTGTTAGCATTTTCTGTTGGTTTGTTTCTGCTGTTAAACAGATGATGGCTTTGATAGTGATGATAATACATATGTTTCTGCTCCCCTGTATTTGAAGCCACACCTAGCCAGGTCAAACAGTGTAGTATTTCTGTATAAATAAAGGTGGTGGGTTTTTGGGGTTTTTTGTTTTGTTTTTTTGGGTTTTTTTTGAGTCCTGAAGGAAATCAAGACTAGGACGTCTGACCAGAATTATTATGCATTTGTAGCCATTATTCTGCTCTCTCTATACTGGGAATATAAACTCTGTTTACTGTCTAATAATTAATTATTATTCCTCTTTATTTTCAGTGGAAGAGCCTCTCCATATGAACCCAAGTCAAGCTATGACCAGCAGTCGAGCTATGGTCAACAGCAAGGATCATATGACCAACAGTCAAGCAATGACCAGCAACAAGGTTCATATGGTCAGCATCAGAAATCCTATCAATCACAGCAAAAGGAAAGCTTCAGTCACAACACGCAAGGTAGAGTGTGCAGAATGAGTATAGCAATCTTTAGCCAAGTTAAATTGAAGAACTTCGATCTGTTTTGTGATATGAAACATTCTGGGTTTCTGCATACAGATTATTATTTGGGGGGAGGTGGAAAGCAGTGAAAGCCTTTTTCTCCAATTTGGTGAGTGTTTCTTGTAGCATGATGGAGAACTCTTACTAACTACACATGACTTGGTGGGGTCAAAAATTGTGTCCACAAGTATGTGTGATTTTTCTGCACCTTTTGATCATTATTTTCTGATCCCTGAAAGTTTTTTTTCCCCACCTTTTTCTTCCTTATGGGGGGGAAGAAAGGTTTTCACTTTGGGTTTGAGGGTGGATGCCCTGATCAACACTAATGTTATAAGAATCTTCATCCCAAGTCGGCAGCTGCCTTAGTTAAATTAAACAATAACAGGTGATTGGCATGCCCTTTTTCAGCCCCCCTGTTGTTTCTTTCATTGGGAGTGTTTATATTTTGAAGAGGAGGGAGGGAAGTGAATGTCTATAAGGGTGAGTCCCACCAGAAAGGCTTTCCATCCTTTCCAGTGTCTAGGAGCACAGTCGCCTTTTGAGGAAAAAAATGAATCTATTTAGAGATATTGTAAACTTGCTGCCCCTGTGTCACTTCCTTGTTAAGATTGTCTGGATGCGGAGGTCTGGCTGTGTGCATAGGAGATCAAAGCTCTGTACAGGGAGTTGACTGGCAGATGAAATGACTTTCCCTGCGTGTAAGGAATGTTTCTTGTCCCTCCTCTCCTTAAAGTATGTTTGAAAAGAAGAGAGGGGCTCTGAAAGGGAGCTCAGTCCTATGGGCAGAATCCATGAGAAGTTAGCTGCGCCTGTTCAAGTTCTGCCACTTTGTCAAAGCTGCTAAGGAAAAGGAGCCTGTAGTTTCCTGAGGTTTTTGCTCTCTCTGTTTACGCTCTCCCATCAGCTTGCAGCAGTTTAGTTACATCCTTCTGCCCTGGTGGCTGTCACGGCAGGTTCTCTGCTTTATTCCACTCTTTTCCAGACTAGACACAAGTGGGGAGTGAAGCAAGATGGTGAGTCTGAAGCAGCATGGGGGGAGGAGGAGAATGAGACTTTGCAGGTGGAGTAAAGGCAGAAAGAGTGGGAGACTTGGAGGAAAAGGCTTTCTCGCTCCTTCAGTGGTACCGTGAAAGCTGCAGGGCCAGAGCTGACTGTCACTGGTTCCATATTCCAGGGCTTTGTGCCCTTATTTGCCTGCCTGTATTGTCGGGTTACTGGGAAGTGGAGGGAAGAAATATCTCCATAGGCACCTTGGAATCTGTCTTTACCTCCCTGGACAGTGGTCTGATCTGCTTTGCTTATCACAGCACCAATGTCTCAGCTTCTGTCTTGACAAACAAGTGATGTGAAGATTAAAACGTAGCCTTTAACCAAACTACATACATGTCTGTCTTTTTCAGGGTAGGAGAAACTCAGCTGGGATTTTAGGCACTATGGATTTATTTTCTGCAAAATGTGATGTACCAGAATATGGTGGTATCCACATTCTAAGGAATATCACGTCCCATAGTAATCTAGGGAGATAAACCAGAACTTGGTTTAGGCCTTGTGATTGTGTGGAACAGATGCAAGAAAAGAGTTTAAAACGTGGAAGTCTTATTTATTTTTAACTAGCAAATTTAAGCAATGGGTTTAGTATAAACTTGCAGTGCAATTTACACATACTTTGTGGTTCTCTAGATGGTCGACGTGAAAAGAGTAGGTATGGAGAAGATAATAGAGGATACGGCGGTTCACAGGGAGGAGGTAGAGGGGGATATGAAATGGATGGAAGAGGTCATATGTCTGGATTAACGTAAGTGATCTAATCCCAATACCTGCAGATGTATTTGTAATATCTTGCTATTTAGCTGCTTTGGTTTCCGTATTTAAGCTAACACAATTCAGATCTTGGAGCACAGAAAACTGAAGGTAGTTGCTTTCTAAAATTACACTGATCAGCCTGCACTGAAATACAAAGATTTAGCCCAGGGAACATTACTTATATTGGAATAGGACAAGACTTAGAGTGATGATCATCAAGACACTTGGCTACATTTTATATCTAATGGATGTGATACAAGGCTTCTCAAAGTGACCACTCTTTGAAGTCAAGTATTTTACGTGCTATAAACCAAGATTCTTTATGGATGCCTTTAAAAAAAAAAAAAAAAAAAAAAAAGGAGGCTCAAAAATAGAATTTAGAGCCAAGGTTCTGTAGCCTAATGGCAGTATGTTCCGTATATGGTGACTTATTATAGTAATATCACCTAGGTCTTGTATAGTGCTTTATATCAATAGATTTCAGTGTGCTTTACAAAGAAGGCCAGTATTATAGATATGCAAGGTTTGGCTAATAGTCTTTCTGCTTTATTAAAGAAGGTTAACTAGACAAGATTACTTGATCTTGACTACTTTTTCCCCCCCAATATTTCCTTTGAAGTAGTGACTGAATAAACAAACATGAACCTGAAGGAATTCAACAGCTTAGCTACATTTTTCTATGACTGTTCTAGCTATAAAACTAAAACGATGATGGCCTTCTAATTCAGTTTATTTGCCTTTACTAGACGTCAGGTTTTTATACTTACTGTAAATGTTTGTACAGCTGACTTAGGCCCTGATCCTACTAAGACGGACTTATGAACATGCATAACTATATATAATGTATAGCGTTCATGCTCGTGCATAAATTTGCAGGATTGGGGGTCTTTGTTTTAAAACTCATTTAAACTTCCCAGACTACATATAAAGTTAGCAAAGATACAAAGAAACTGTTAATTTATACCCGCTACCTACAGTTCTGGGTTGCAATTCTGTGGCTGTAGAGCAAGACAGTGTCAACTAGAAATTAAAGCTACCAGTAACCTATGAACTGTTGCTTATTAACACCATCATTCCACTGCCACATTGGGCTGCTTTGGGTTAGTGCTAGATCCGCTGAGGTGGAATGAGACGTAGATATCGTATTGTTTTGGGGGAGCAGTCGAGGTTTAAGTAAAATAACCATGTCTCATAATGTTGTAGGACTGCCTTTCACATGTAAATATGGTATTTCTCTGAATGGACATTTTGTTGAATGCTTTCCATAGATTCTCTCGTAATATTAGACCAGGGGTCCCCAACCTGGTGCCCGTGGGCGCCATGGCGCCCGCCGGGCCGTGTAAGTGCGCCCACGTACTGGCCGGCGGACAAGCATCCGCCGACAAGCAGCGTCATCCAGAGGCGTCGCTGCCGACTTTCGGCGGCAACGCCTCTGGATGACGCTGCTTGTCAGCGGCATTTTGGCGGCAACACCTATTGACGTTGCCACTTGTCGGCGGCATTTTGGCGGATGCTCGTCCGCCGCCACGGTCCTACGTGGCTCGTCGTCTGGCACCCGCCAGACGAAAAAGGTTGGGGACCACTGTATTAGACTGTTAGGGCTCACTTATACTATGAAAATAATTGTCAGTGGTTCTCATAGTTGAAATAAAACTGAGATCATGTTATTTAACCTGGTTATAACATGGTTTACTCTGATCCCATCCATATAGGAATGTCCAAATCATGTTGTAACTAGGTTGATACTACATTATTCTTCATTGTAACCAATTTGATAGTGTATATGGATCCTGAATATTTTGACTTGGTATATGGTATCAAAGTTACTAGAAGCTCATTTTATATGGATCTTAGAAGTGAGCGAACTCTGCTCCTTAATAATTGGCAGCTTTTGTACAGTGTAAGCTTCACAGGCAGCAAAACCTCTTCAGATGTTCAATTTCAGTTAGAATTGAGGTTTTTAAGAATATTGTAGCTGCTTCATTGTGGGTAAGGGTCTCTTATAATTCCCATGATAAAAATAGATTTTTTTTTTTTGGCTTTGTAGTTGAGCCTCTTTTAATGAAGAAATTTTAAAGTAAGCTTCAAAAGACATACAACTGGTAGACAATGTCCATTCAAAACAAACTTGTGTTTTGCAAGGTGGTGGAACAGAAGCTAGGGAAATAAAGAACCACTCCCCCATTACAGTTGTTTCAACAGATGTGTAAATAATCATGTTGGCATGTAAATATAGTTGATCCCATTGCTTGACATGCACTTTCAGGAAAGGAAAAGAGTGTGGATGAGGGTTGAAAAATGTGAAGGAATGTATTAGTGGGAGGGGAATGGAGCCATTTTTAATGACTGTCGTCCTCTGTTCAGCACAGCACAGGGATGGTGTTTAAACTTAATGACTCAAACTAAAATTTGTCCTAGAATTTTTCAGCCTAGACGCAGTTGTCTTCTATTTTGATTAAGGTTTCTACTCCTAAAAAGTCAATTTTTACTCCACATTCAAACACTTCTTGACCAAGTTCTAGCAAAAGCTTGAGTTGTTTGCAATCATAAAATAATATGGTGGAAGGAGAACAACTTTAATAATGTAACAGATCCCCACCTTTAGACCTGAGAACAATATTTGCCAAAGAAAAAGCAGCCCAAACCTAAAACCAACTTTGAACAGCAACTTGTGCACATATGCTGAGGCTACTTCTGATAATTATTTGTTACAGTGTTTGACTGCGATAGTGTTTTGCATGGTAACACTAAAATGTGATATTTCCAGTAATATCGGGAAGTATTTAACTCCAACGTCTTGTCTAAACACAGTTTTTGTACTGCTATAACTATATAGGCTTAAACATTTGCAGTTAGTGGTTTTAAAAAAAAGTTAGACCAGCCCTTAGATTGCACTAAACATTTCCAACTTAAAAATAATTTAAATACATGTCTTTAACGATGCTGTAACATTTGTCTGAAGTACCTTCTTTGCACTTTTCCAGGATGTTGCATGAAATCATTAGTTAATCTGAGACTACAATGGATGAATGTCCTTTACATATCAGCTGTTCATAAAGATGTTTAGAATCATAGAATATCAGGGTTGGCAGGGATCTCAGGAGGTCATCTAGTCCAACCCCCTGCTCAAAGCAGGAGCAATCCCCAGATATTTGCCCCAGATCCCTAAATGGCCCCCTCAAGGATTGAACTCTCATCCCTGGGTTTAGCAGGCCAATGCTCAAACCACTGAGCTATCCTCCCCCCCGCGATGGTAACAGTGACAGGAGGGTGGTCCAGCCACTGGTGTTGTTACCACTTAGTCCAGATCCGAATTTCTTGGTCAGGGTATAGTCAAGGTCCAGACTTCAGAGAAAATAATAATAAAAAAAAAAAAATGATAATAAATAAACAAAAATTTTGGGGTCTGTTCAAAAGCGTCTTGCGGTCCAGATTTGGCCCATAGTCCACCTGTTGACTACCCCGACTTTGTCTAACCCTACTGTGAGCCATGATGAGCAACAGAGTTGTTAAAATGCCAGCAACAGTTAGTGCCTATGCTGGTACTGCCCTGACTTCCTTTGCTGGCGCTTTTTTTTTTTTTTTTTTAAAACAAGGAAGGATTGCTAGGTGTGGAGTCATATCTGTATTTGTGCAGTTCCAGGCTTTTGTGTGGGACAAAACCAAATTATTGTTCTTAAACAATTTTGAGAGCTTATTGTTTCCATAAGCATTTTGGACAAAAGTAGCTGAAAATATAGATGCTTCTTAAAATGTTTAGTATTGTCCTGACACTAAATGAATGAATTAATTGCTTTCAAGATAATGTGCAGGGATTCCCAAAAATGTACCTTACTTAGTGCCTACAGCATTCAGTTCACTTCCTGTGCATGTGCAGAATCATGCTGCTTTGGGGGGAAAGAGCTAATATAGATATGAAAATTGCTGCTCAAATCCAATTCAGTAGTTCTTAACTTTTCTTCTGCCCCAAATGCTCGCATCGTGGTAAGTAACCAGTGGTCTCAGAATTGCTTTTTTTATTTTTAAAAATGGTTTTGAGCTGGATCTCTTGGAACTTTAGATGCTAAATAACAATCCATCCAAACTTCCATTTTTGTTGTTTTTTAAAATAGACTGAGCCTCTGTATGCCAAACTTTAGCTAAGAACAAATGTTAAATCTATACTATAAACCCATTTTTAAAAAAAAGTTTACAACTGAAACCAAACAAAACCATCAGCTATAGCTTGAGATGCACCGATTTTAGGGCGAGGTCATGCTGGCACTTACATAGTAACTATTATATATATCCTTTCCCTTCCCTTCCCCTCCCCCCATTCTGTACTCTTATGGTTAGAACACAGCACTAGGACTGAGGAGTCATGAGTTCTGTTTCTGCCTCCAGCTTGTTTTACGTCTTTGAGCAAATTACTTTTCCTCTCTGGAGAATAGAGAACGTCTCTCACAGGGTGTTGTGGTGCTTAATACTTTTCTGCAAAGTGTCTTGAGCGCATTAGATGAAAGATGCTATGGAAGTGTGTGGGGGGGGGGGGAGGGGGGCGCGCTACCTAAAATCCAGAAAAAGTCACTCAATCAGTGCATTGTCAATGGAACAACCATAATTGTTCTGTCCCCTTGTATCAGAATCTGTGGACTCAATGGGTGAAGTTCTGCCTTCAGATTACACTGAAAATTGGGCTACACCCACGCAGCAATGTAAAACAGAATTTGTTCCACTCAGTCATTGAGTTATCACACTGCTAAACATAGGATTTTCTTGGTTGTGTGATTAAATCTAAACTTGATTTTAAGTTTATTATATTACAAGTGAAAATTATGCATTGCTGCTTATTTGTTATATTTGGTTCCTTTGTGTGGGGACTTAGCCTAATCTAATATCAAGAAATTGTAGTATAGCCAAAGTGGCTTACACTATCATGCCATTAGTGTTTAGAATTATTATCACATTATTAGCTTTCTGTACGTTCATGTTCTGGCTTTAGAGTTTGGAAGAAAATAAACAGGGACACGTGTTTATGGAATTCAGTGAATAAATGAGAAATCACTATTGTTATCTAATGAAGTTCCATACAAACAGTTAAAAAGCTAGTTTATGATCTCTTCGTGTCCACATTACACTTTCAAGTAGATCACCTCCTGCAGCTGTTTCTTTATACTAGCACAAATTTAAAATACCTTGATAGATTCTGCTAACTATGGATTTTACTTCTATGGCTTTATTGCTTGCTAAATAGTCCGTTCTCATTTCAGTTATATTTAGAAAGATACATCCTTGCATGTAACTCCCATTGTGCTCAATGAGAAGCCTAGGTGCATATCAGAGGGCAGAATTTGGCCTTTGGCTTTTAATGCCACTTGTTCCAATATCTGCAGCTTTTTTCTCTTTGAAAGGAACATATATGGCTTGAAGCCCTCTAAAGTCAATACAAGTGTGCATCATTGATAAAAAGGGAGTAGTAAAGCTATTTGAAGAATTTTAGCTGAAAGATGCTGCTTACTTCAGCCATGACTAATGCTCAGTTGATGCGTCCCTTTCCTCTGCAACCTTTGTGGTCTTGGGAACACTGGTGATACCTGTACTCCTAAGATTCTAGCAGTTGTTATTTCAGATGTGACAGGTTCGGTCATAGAGACCCACTTGGGACTGTCACCTGATGTGCTGAAATTACTTCTGAGCCTGGTTTCCCTGCCAGCCTGGGACTTCCAGAACCCTGCCTTGTTGAGCCAGACACACTAGCCTGCTGCAACACAGACCCAGGGTCTGGGCCATGCCCCCAAAACTACAGACTTAACTGAAAACAGCTCAGCAGGCTACCTGTCTCCAGCACCCAGTTCCCAATGGGATCCAAACCCCAAATAAATCCGTTTGACTCTTTAGAAAGCTTATACAGGGTAAATTCATAAATTGTTCGCCCTCTATATCACTGAGAGAGAGATGCACAGCTGTTTGCTCCCCCAGCATTAATCACTTGCTCTGGGTTTATTAATAAACAAAAGTGATTTTATTAAGTATAAAAAGTAGGATTTAAGTAGTTTCAAGTAACAGACAGAACAAAGTAAGTCACCAAGCAAAATAAAACAAAACACGCAAGTCTAAGCCTAATACATTAAGAAACTGATTCCAGGTAATATCTCACCCTCAGAGATGTTCCAATACGCTTCTTTCGCAGACTAGACTCCTTCCTAGTCTGGGCCCAATCCTTTCCCCTGGTACAGCCCTTGTTAGCTCCATCATACATCTCAGGTGGTAAGCAGGGGTTTTCTCATGACTGGCAGCCCACTTTTGGCAGCCCACTTTTGGCAGCCTGCTTGTCATAAACAAATAGTTAAGGGTTAATGCCTCTTTTACCTGTAAAGGGTTAAGAAGTTCACCTAGCCTAGCTGACACCTGACCAAAGGAACCAATGGGGGGACAAGATATTTCAAAAGGAAGGAGGGAAGTTCCCTTTGTCTGGGTCAGTTTCAGTTCTGGCTGGAGAGAAAAAGGAATCAGGAATCAAACAGGGTAGTGAGTATTTAGTGAAGGAATTAGCTTATGTTTATTTTCTTTTGTAACCTGTCTTGGGCATTATAGGTATTATCAAATTGGCTATTTTTTGATGTACTAAGAGTTTTGCCCAGGGGAACATCCTCTGTGTTTTAAATCTGTTGTCTGTGAGATCAGCTTGTATGCTATCTCCCAGAGGTTTTTTTTTTTACCTTTCTTTTCTTTAATTAAAAACCTTCTTTTTAGAGACCTGATTGATTTTTCCTTGTTTTAAGATCCAAAGGAGTTGGATCTGGGCTCACCAGGAATTGGTGGGGAAAAGGAGGGGGGATGGTTAATTTCTCCTTGGTTTAAGATCCAAGGATTTTTGGATCGGTGTTCACCAGGGAATTGGTGGAGGAGTCTCTCAAAACTACCCAGGGAAGGGTTATAGTACTTGGGAGGGAAAGGGTTTTGGGGGAGAAGACAGAGTTCCCCAAATAACTCTAATATTTGGGTGGTGGCAGCGTACTGATCTAAGCTGGTAATTAAGCTTATGAGTTCCCATGCAGGTCCCCACATTTGTACCCTAAAGTTCAGAGTGGGGGTGAAACCTATGACACTGCTCCATCCCCTTTTATAGCTTTGGAACAAGGCGGGAATCTTGTGTCTCTGGTTCCCCACCCCTCCTTCTAAATGGAAAAGTACCAGATTTAAGATGGATTCCAGTATCAGGTGACATGGTCACATGTCCCAGTAAGACCCTTAGTCTCCATTCTTCCTGGGCTGGCCCCACACGTACACAGGCAGGCTTGCAGGTAAATAAACCGTTTACAACCAATTGTCCCAGTCAATGGGAGCCATCAAGGTTCTAAACACCATTAATGGCCCCCACTTTGCATAATTACAATAGGACCCCAGAGTTATACTTCATATTTCTAGCTTCAGATACAAGAATGATACATGCATACAAATAGGAGGAATATATTTAGTAGTTTATAACCTTCGTTATACCTTTTCAAGAGACCTTTTGCATAAAGCATATTCCAGTTGCATCATATTCACACTCATAAGCATATTTCCATAAAACACATGGAGTGCAACGTCACACCAGACTATGCCAATAGGTTTGAAAATAAATGAAGATGGGTGGATACCAGCTTACAAGAAAAATCTTCTAATGACAGCATTTTTGTGGCCTTAGGATTAATTATTGTGAATGGTGATTAGGATTCACTTTGGCTGTCTGGATTTCAATTTTTGTATTGGTGATGTGGCTGAATTTTTTGCTAGTTTTCTGACTGATTAAAGGATGTTTTAAAAACCAGAACTCTAGCTGATTATCTGTCATATTCGGTCTATATATAAAGCTTATAAAAGGCAGTATACAGTGTGTGATACTAGTTATGTTACACACACCCCAGGACAGGGGGGTGTATTCTATTGCATCCATGTGTGGCCAAACAATCCAGTTGCTGAGACTGTCTTCTTAGGTCTTCGTGGTAAATCTGAGGCTGCACAGCATCAGCTATTTAGAGCAAACATGTTTGTGACTTTCCCCCACTTAGTGCAGATTTTGGGTCCATATCCAGTCACCTCTTCTATTTCTTAAGAAACCAAAACCTAAACTCATGTTGGGAAGGTGAGAAATAAGATATTTAAGTCCCTGGGTCCCCAGCAGCTATTCACAATGATCTCAGGAGTAGAAAAGTATAACACTAAAGTGAAAGAGGAAAATTTGTCACTTACATTCATCCAAGAGGTCTGCCATCTAACTAATACAGATCCATTAGTTCAGTTGGTCACATGAGACATAACGGAGAATAACCAACACTGAAGCATATTAGGACAACAGTACACTTTTACAGAATATAGTAAAAATATAAACAGTTTATAAGTTGCAAAAAGTGATCTCTGTTGGGTAGTAATGCTTTCAGCCTGTGGCTTCAGGCATTATGTATCCAGCTCGGTCAGTATTCATTTTCCATAACATCCTGATTGTTTACTGTAAATAAGTGTCTTTTATTTCTCTATCTACATCTTTCATGTTGTATATTTACAAACCAGAAAAAATGCACGTTCCGAATCGTGCAGTCCTGTGAACTGGGGAAGGAATCCTGAGTTTGAAATCTTGAAGACAAAATTTGTGTGACTGATTCATTCATTATAATCAGTGTACCTAGTTCTGAGCTTATATGCCAATGGGGCAAAGTTTTTAATTGACATTTAATAAGAAGGGTACAAGGAAACCTGTTGGTCTGTTCTTAGGGGATTGAAGTGAATTGTGGGTGGCAGAAATGTGTTTGCAATAGAATTTTTGTGATCACCATTCTTGTTTTATTATCAGTCTTTAAAATTATCCATCCTTTAGTAGAGGCTACTGTAAATAGTGTTTGGAACTCATACATTTTTATCTTTCATGCAGCTGAATATAATTGCATATGAATAAGTCTGCCATTTAGTGTTTCAAATAACTTTGTGTATACATAACATTTGAAAATCAACAGCAAGTTTATTAAAATAGATCCTAGCTGAAAGTAATATTCCATGAATGTAAATATAACAGCAGTTGCTGCAAGGTTTTGTCATGATATAACAGCTGTTGTTTTCCTTGTATGGTAATAAGTCTTTAAAGTTATCTTACATAATGATTAATGAAATCTTGCCCCTTGTTGTAAGACAGACTTATCATCATTCACAGAAAACTTGTTTGACTTTTTAAAATTGTAAATTACATCTTGCGTTCATGACTTCACATTTGTTGTAACAGAAAATGTATATACGGTATCTTAAAGAAATGAATCCCATATTGAAGCTTCATAGCCTATTTTACTAATGTCCCTTATTTTGAGCTCTTGTCCCACACTTGGACCTTGGCAAGTTGAGAGATTAGGAGTCCCTCCAGATTTTAATCAACTCCAATTATAAGCAAACTACTGCAGCAGCCACTGCAGTAGCCGTAGGGCAGAACCTCCAAGGGTTAGGCAAGGAGTGCTAGTTGAGGATTTTTATTTGTACTCTCTTTATCTTAGTTACTCTGCACAAAAGTTCCCAAAATGAACTTGCCCGTTTACTGCTGGTAACCCTGCACTCCCCCGCCACACTTCTAGTGCGTGCAAGCAGGCGGTCTTATAATCTTTGAAGGCTTGGCTGTTAACTTAAAAAATGCCGTTGATCTTTTTCTAAAGGCCTTGAATATTGAGTGTTTTAATCCTTGCACCGGGATTTAGTTGTTAATGTTAAATGTGGGAAATATCAATACCATGAACCACACATTAAATAGAATAAGTGTGGGGGAGATCAAGCTTTTACTTCCATTAAATTTGGAATGGGATGTCACAACAACTAAACTCCCCTCGTTCCCTGGCAATCTGTGTGTGTGTAATCTATTAACTTGGTCTACCTTTTGTGCCACAGGTTTCAGAATGAATTAATTAAAAGTTCACGACCTCTGCTATTGAAGCTCATTCTCATACACACACTTTATCATTAATGTCAAGTGCTAGTAGTACACTGTAGCACAGATTCCCAGATCCTCACACATCCTACTTCAGAGTGTGCTTAGTAATACTAATTTATCCAAATTTACTTGAATGCATAAGAATAGAGGTTAATTAATTTCCGTTCACAAGTGGTAATTAACTATCCATGCAGCTGCTAGATTGGAGTAAAGCCCACTAATTTTTATCAAAAGTATGCCTCTGTTTTAAATCCCAGTTTTAAATTGCATTCATTTGGCATGTGGGCTGGAAAAGGGTTTTTTAATTAGTGTACACCCACCTTTGTTTCAGCAATTCTTTTTGGAGGTTAGTTTCTGGGATTAGCGCCCTAGGAGATTAGCTATCTGAAAGAATAATCTTTGAACACAAATAAATAGTGTGCAAAACATAGAGGTGATGCTTGAGCCACTAGACAATAATTTTTGATCAGATAAGTGTAGATTGAGCCTTAGGCTCAGCACATAGAGACTTGAGGAAGAAATCATTTCTTCAATTTTTCCTCTGCAGTGGTGGTGACCGTGGTGGCTTCAAAAATTTTGGTGGTAAGTGCCGAGTATCCAAAATGTTTCAGTGGAAATTCTGTATAAATCTAAAAGCCACCAATATCTTATTACTATCCAGTAGAAGCATTCTAGCGTTTCTGTTTTGCTGGGGCTGGTGTGTTTGTGTGCTTTAAAAGTCAATCTTTTAACAATAAACTGGATTTCTACTTTGTCAAATTGCATGAAAGAAATTGTGGAGATTTACGACCTTCACCGGATTTTGGGTTTTTTTTGTTACAAATGCTGCTTTGAAAGGTACTAGTGACAAAATAATTGTGGTAAACTGCTTGGTCGTCTGACAACCAGCATTTTCAAGATAAACACCAGCATAATGCTAATGTGGCAGATGCCACGTACTGCAAGTTAAAGAACATGTTAACATTCTACAGATGCCTGCTATTGAACATTTTAATCTAAATATTCTCCAGATCTCTGGTTAATGACTTAGATTTTTAGATACATTGCATATGTAGCTTGAATATCTTTGTCTTATTTAACAAGATTTTTAAAACGGCTTTCCTTGCTAAAGTAGTCTTTCTTTCATCTTTTTATCCATACTACAGGTCAAAGGGATTATGGACAGAAATCAGATGCTGGTAAGAAAACAAGCATTGTGTGGATTGCAGCTCTTCATCCTTCATAGCATTTGTAACATATGCAAGCACTTTGGAGGATCTTGGCCAATTAGAGAACTGATCTGAAATCAACAAGATGACATCCAATAAAGACAAGTGCGAAGTACTACACTTAGGAAGGAAAAATCAAATGCTTGATTACAAAATGGGGAATAACTGGCTATGTGGTAGTACAGGTCTCTCGCGTCTTACGCGGGGGTTCCGTTCCGCCGTTAGCGCGTAAAGCGAAAACCGCGTATAGCCAAAATCCCATTGACTTCAATGGCGGGCGGAATCGCCCGCCCTACAAAAACAGTACATAAATCGCGGTTTTTCTCTCTCTTTTTTTTTTTTTTTTTTTTTTGGTGGTGGTTTTGCCGACCGCGCAAAGCCGAAATTTGCGCATGTTAAATGCGCGTAAGACGCGAGAGACCTGTATTGCTAAAAAGGATCTGGGGGTGATAATGGATCACAAATTGAACTTGAGTTATCAGTGTGATGCAGTTGTGAAAAAGGCTAATATCATTCTGGAGTATATTAACAGGAGTGCCGAATGTAAGACATGAGAGGTAATTGTCCCGCTTTATTTGGCACTCATGAGGCTTCAGCTGGAGAACTGTGTCCAGTTCTGGGTGACACACTTTAGGAAAGATATGGACAAATTGGAAATAGTGCGGAGGAGAGCAACAAAAACAATACAAAGTTTAGGAAATCTGATCTATGAAGGAAGGTTTAAAAAAAACAAAACTGGGGGGAACTACTAAGTCTTCAAATATGTTACGGGATGTTATAAAGAGGATGGTAATCAATTGTTGCTCATGTTCACTGAATGTAGGACAAGAAGTAATGGGCTTAATTTGCAGCAAGGGAGATTTTGGTTTGATATTAGAAAAAACCTTTTAACTGTTAGGGTAGTTAGGCTCTAGAATGGGCTTCCAAGGGAGGTTGTGGAATCCTCCTCATTGGCGGTTTTTAAGAACAGGTTGGACAAACACCTGTCAGGATGATCTAGGCTTACTTGGTCCTGCCTCAGCACATGGGGGCTGGACCCGATGAGCTTTCTAGGTCCCTTGCAACCCTGCATTTCTATGATTTTTATGTACACCTCTACCCCGATATAACGCCACCCGATATAACGTGGTAAAGCAGCGCTCCAGGGGGGCGGGGCTGCGCACTCCGGCAGATCAAAGCAAGTTCAATATAACGCAGTTTCACCTATAACGCGGTAAGATTTTTTGGCTCCCGAGGACAGCGTTATATCGGCGTAGAGGATATAAAATGCATGCCTGGAAAGGTGGAGTGACTGGGATTTTTGTGTGATTCAGATGTAGTTTAACAAGGTGGGCTCTCTTCTGGGATCGATCAGCTCCGTTAAATAATGGTGCATGTGACCATACAAGAGAATTCTTTTAATGTTTAAATAACATTGCTCAGCAAGTAAAAAATCAGGTTTTGTCTAGTGAATTCTGCGTCGACTTGAGTCAAGTAACTGGTGATGTTCTTGTTTTCCTTGAAGATGCTGAATATAGATAGTTTTTCTGACTTAGATTATTTTGGGCAATGTTCTTTTAATTTTTATACTTGTTTCACCGTAGATTCTAAAACTTGAAGGACTTTTCAAAAGCTGAATTACTCTTTACGATTGCTGTTTACTTCTTGCACTCTGTCTTGGATATGAAAGTAGACTAATCTGTTTCACTCTTATTTTTGGTTTCATTTTTCTGATTCTTTTATGCTGATACAGTGCTTTTGTGTCTTCCGTGGTATTTCAGTTAAATTTTATAGGTTCTTTTTTTATTTAAAATCTGTGCGTTTTGGGCCTACTCTATACTTGAATGCCCTAGTTGCAGAGAAAAGTTGTGAATGGCTGCCACGCAGTCAGATATTCAATCATTCTGCAGCATCCTACGGCTATCTTCCTGTACTTCGGAAGCTGTTGCTGTTAGAGCTGACAGTACGACCTCAGACTTTTCTCAGTTCATTAATATGAGAGCTCTCAATCTGCCAGGTATCCAAGGAGATGTTGCACGACCATAGATTTCTGAGTCTAAAATGATGGAGGTTTTCTCTGACCTCCGACGAAGTAGCATTTTTAACTACTGCAGTATGTAACATCTGCTTCTGGCTAATCCATACAAAAACATTTGGTAAAAATAACTTACTTTCTTTAATAGATACAGAATCTGACAACTCTGATAACAACACCATCTTTGTGCAAGGACTTGGAGAAGGGGTTTCGACAGATCAAGTGGCTGACTATTTCAAGCAAATAGGTATTATAAAGGTGTGTGTGGTGACAGATCATTAGGTTGTGTTGTTTTAGGAAACCTGTAGATCAAATATGTTGGAAGTGTCTTGAATAGCAGCACATTTCCTCCCTTTTATTTCCTAGCAATTGTAGATCTTTTTTTTTTTATCCTACTGGGTCACGGATGACAGTTTACAGAAAAAGAAATTGCTGGTACAGGTCTGTCGCATCTTAGGCGCATTTAACATGCGCGATTTCAGCTTTACGCGGTCGGCAAAAACAAAACAAAAAAGAGAAAAATAACAATTTAAATACTGTTTCTGTTGTGCAGGCGATTCCGCCTGCCATTACACTCAATGTAATTTTGACTGTACGCAATTTTCGCTTTAGGCGCTGACTGCGGAACGTAACCCCAGCGTAAGATGAGACAGACCTGTACTACCATTAGCACAGATGTCAGCTGCCGTTTCTTTTTTCTACTCCTAATTCTCTAATCATTTCCCTTACCATGTGTCCCTATCAGTAGTAAATCTCTAATGCTTCAATCAGTAATTATGCCTCCATGACCCACTCACTCAGGGCTTTTCTTCCTATCCCCAGAATCCAAATCAGGGCTCTCATTCACTGTACTTGACTTCAACTAATGTCCAAACAAGGCCTGGGGCCACTTCATATTAAGGTTCATGTTGTGAGCTGGAGGGCAGTCGGTATTTGTTTCTGTAAGCTGGCCCCCAGGAATCTCCTCCGCGAACACTAATTATAACTGCTCTCACCGTTAACTGGCTCAAGCAGTTTTCTCCATTAACTGAATGTTGAGGAAATACACTTTTTTTTTTTTTTTCCCCCAGACTAACAAAAAGACTGGCAAACTTATGATAAATCTATATACAGATAAGGATACAGGCAAACCAAAGGGAGAAGCAACAGTATCTTTTGATGACCCTCCTTCTGCTAAAGCAGCCATTGACTGGTTTGATGGTAAGATTGCCTGTTCTTCCTTTTGTGCGTGAAACTTAGCAATCAGTAGAAACTGCATATTAATGTTCACATGTGGACTGCATGCCACTCTTTAAATTTATTTCAAACAGACTCCTGTTTTTTTCTCTGATGTGCTAGTTGAGACAAAACCCATTATTTATGCTGCTGCATGTCAGCTGTCCCTGTATCCAGTTTAGTCAGTGTGAGGATGGGTTTTTCTGATATGATTCAAGACTTTGTATGCAGCCCATTAAAACGAGAATATCGCAGTAAGCAGGAGAATACAAACTGATGTGTGGTCTGGGAGGTACCATGGTGCTGGTGGCAGTGCCTAGAAACCCCAGCCAAGGTTAAGAGCTCATTGTGGTAGGCACTCTACAAACACAGTGAAAGAAGTCCTGTGCCCTAAAGAACTGACAATCTAAATGGACAAAGAGCAGGAGGGGAAATAGAGGCACAGAACCGTGATCTGCCCAAGGCAACACAGCCTGTCAGTGGCAGACCTGGAAATGGAACCCAGGTCTCCTGGCTTCCAGTTTTGTTGCTCTGTCCACTAAACCACACTGCCTCCAAAGGTACTTCAAACCAAATTAAATTAAGCCCTATCATGATTCCTCTTGTAACATCTTCCCTTCATTTATGCGCCTATCTTTCCCTCATGTGGATGTTTTCTTTAACATTTATCTGTGTGAACATAAACTTGGGCACTGCAGTAACCAATGTACATAGCTAGTTTGAGCATATAGTGTATGGTGCTAGCTTATTATTCCTTAGATGCTTTATAACAGTGTTAATTGCATCTTACAATTAAAACCATATATTAGCAAAACAAATCCTTCAAAAGAAGACTTTTAAAAACAATATTTTGCTCCATAGCTAGGAATTATTGCATGGCCAGTTGAAAGCCTGATCAGAAGCTTTGTACTGTGACCTGAAGCTCTGAAAACTGTCTGTCTGTAATGGAGAAGGGGAGCAGGTTCCAGAAACATGCTGCTGTCTGTCTTGAAGAGTTCCACTGTAGAAAAAAGGACAGTTATACTGCTTTATAGTAACAGAAGGTTAAACAATATTAATGCCCATTCTAATGGCTTTGTGTTTCCACTGACACTTGGCATACATAGACCTAAGCATCAAAGAGGGAGGGATGTGCTCAGGTTTGGCGTCCATATAATGGTAAGCAAAAAAGAAATTGACTAGCAAATTGTTTTTTATGCCTTATTTTTTGCTAATATATTTCAAATTGATCTTAAGGACATTACTATGGTTGCTGTATGATGCACCCTAACAGCGATAGGCCCCAAAGTGTCCTGTGATAAAACTTTAATTTTATAATACATGCTGGTTGCAACCTCATAATAAACACGTGCATATCTTTTTCCCACATGGGGATATATTGGTTCCATGCTATATATTGGTATGGAAACTTACTGTCTGATTGGCAGGATCAAGATTCTTACATATTTAAACTGCCCTGCAATAAACTATACTGATGACAAGCATAGCAGGGAAATGTGTTATGTGCTTGCATCATGTGCCCTTAATTTAAATTAAAACTTGTAGATCATACTTCAATTTAAATAAGCATCTCTTTGTGATAGCATATTATATCAAGTATAGATGTAAATACAAATATGTACCTCCTTACTGTTTGCCATCTGTGCGTTGATGTGATATGATGCTACGACTCATATTTTCAAAAGCATTTTGATTTACCAGGATGTTTTTTCCTGAACTGCTGGTGTGGAATTTAACAATGCAAGGTACAGTCACTTTGGATCTTGCTGTTAATGGAGTCCTGTGGGTTGTTCCTCTTTCTTTGTCCCCCTTTAGGAAAGGAATTCCATGGCAGTGTTATCAAAGTTTCTTTTGCAACCAGGAGGGCTGAATTTCTGAGAGGAGGTGGCAGTAGCAGTGGCAGCGGACGTCGAGGTGATAGTAAAACTTAGAGGGTCTTTCCTTTTGCATGTTAACTGCTTTAGCTTTTGATCTTTTTTTTTTTTTTTTTTTTTTTTTTTTTAACAGGGCTACCCTCATGGCAGTAATTTGTTAAATCATGAAGTGTGGGCTTTGGGAAGGCATAGTGGAAGAGATTTCTGGTACTTAGTGGATTAGTAGGGATATGGGAGTTAAGGAAAACTGAATTCTGTAGTCCATTCTTCTGGACTGGACTATATCTAGTTCTGTACGTTCCCGATGTGGAGATGCTCTCTAGTTCAATGCTCATAAAGAAATGGTGAAGTAACAACTTTAAAGCTGGGCGTGTATAATTACACAACACTGCGTTCTCAGCGAGTGTCTTAGGATGCATTGGCTGGAATTTGCAAATTGGGTGCAGGGAGTTGAGCACCCAACTCCTGCTCAAAGTTAATGGAAGATGGGTGCCCAACTCCCATAGCCCTCTTTGAAAATCCCAGACTCTTTGCAGAGTACAGCCTTATCAAATGAGTCTGCTGGAGATTGGTCTTACTACACTTCCTTTAACATGAGGGTTTTACACATTGTGACTGTTGTGAGCAAACACTAGTTTTTAGGCCAAGCAATTTTAGGTGGCTGATAAACAGATCATTTTTAAGAACTCCATTTTGTGTAAAAGGTCAGGACTCTGATGCCAAAAGCAAGGTGCCTGTATTGGAAGAATCCTGGTGTATATGGTCAGGGAGAGCATATATTTAGTTTATTTTGTGATTTGATCTGTCCATGTGTGATTGGAGTTGGATGTGTATTAGAATTTCAATGAAACTTCAGTAATGTGTGTGACAGAGTTCAAGCTGATTCACTATAAATCTATCAGCTGTTAAGGTACTTGTAGTGCTGAAAAGGGAATAAATAGAAAATACATGGAGCGGACTTCTCTGGCCACCAGGTGCTGCTCCTGCACAATATTTCCCCTTCTGCATGAGCTGAAATAAGCACATTCAAACTTGAAGCTCTACAGCTGCCCAAATACATCCACTGGGGGACTCGAGTCCTGTAGTTCAGAGGTTTGACAGACGTTTAAACTCCTATAGAGCATTTGCTGTGCCTTTAAATATTACATGTTTTCTCTTTTGGCTAATTAAATTTTAGCATTTCATAAGAAATTCTGAAATGATCAGTTTGTAAATTACACTTTGTTGTTGTTGTCAGGCTGTCATCCATTTCCAGAGTTCCTAATTCACTGAAACTATAATCTTAGAAGGTGGCTGATTAAATCAACTAGCTGCTTATTGCTCTACCAAGAAACGGAGTCTGTCACTTGGGGTCTGAAGCCGGTGATAGTCTGCAAATAAATGTCTCGTATGTAGATTACAGGAGCACTTCCCCTGCTTTTTTCTGATTATAATTCTATCCACAGGTTCACGAGGTGGATTTGGAAGAGGTGGGGGCTTCCAGGGTAGAAGTGGGGATCCCAAAAATGGTGATTGGATTTGTCCTAACCCGTAAGTGTTGTTTTAGTTGGGTAGCAGTGTTTCATGTATATTCATTCAGTTGTTGAGAAAACTCAGTCTGAAGAATCTCTCTCTCTTTCAGGAGCTGTGGTAATATGAACTTTGCTCGCAGGAATTCCTGCAATCAGTGTAATGAGCCCAGACCAGAAGATTCACGTCCATCAGGAGGAGGTGTGTAAGAGATCAGCACAAGTGTAATGAGTTGCTTCTGACTGTGTTAGTTACATTTGTGGCCTTTTAACAACATGTTCTTGAGTTTTTGATTTTGCATTTCTCCCTTGTAGACTTTCGTGGGAGAGGCGGTTTTGGAGGTGAAAGAGGATACAGAGGGCGCGGTAGCAGAGGGGGTGACCGAGGTGGTGGCTATGGTGGTAAAATGGGAGGAAGGTAAGCATTATCTTTGCTGCTTTGTCAGTATGTGTGGGATGTAGATTTTAGGAGTGTGGGCTTTTCTTTGACTAATAGAACATGTGCTGGCTGGAACAGTCCGGGGGAGTCATGGATCAGGGAGTAACAGTATTAAGCGCATGTATTTTTCATAGTATAAGTGTAGATTCCTTTTGCTAAAGGACATAAAAACACAGGTCACTAATATAATTTCTGCTAGCCAGATGTCTAGTTATCAGCAGTTGGCAATGCTCAGAGTAGAAGGGGAGCGTAAAGGGATTTGCACAAGCTGGTGTGGGGGAGGATGGAGTTGCACTTTGACTCACTAGACACACACATTTTTTTCTTTCAGAAATGACTTCAGAAATGACCAGCGCAACAGGCCATACTAGAGACCCTTGTGAATGTTCCATTTGTCTCTTTGACGCAGTCAGTAGTGAAATTGCCGGAGTTTTGCCTGCTGCTTCACCCATGGCCGCTTTTGGATGGCGAATGACATGAAATTGGGTTTTTATTTTGGTGGGAGGGACTGGGGCCGTTTTTTTTTTCTTTCTTTTTTTTAGCAAGTCATTGAAACTTCATCTTTAATTTCCAACATTCTCCTGTTTTCACCCCTGAGCTCTTCAACTGGCTATAAGAAGGAACAGAATGAACTGTAAAATATTGCCAAAATCGAAAGTGTTTTTTGTAATACAACAATAAAAGCGGATTGTTTTATTTGTGAAATCTTACATTGTTTTTCCAATTACTTCATAACTTTAAGCCCCAGCCTTTCCCTCCACATTCCCTGCCTTTCTATGGGGCAATCTGTGTAACAAATAAGGGTCTTGCTTACAAATGGCATTACACTGTATGTCCCTAGCTCTATAAAGTGCCCTTAGTCCATGGAGCTGGCAGTATAGCTCAGTGGCAGCTCCACAACTCCCCTCCTACTCTGCACTTCCCTTCCCTCCTCGCTGAGCAGAAACTCAAGTCAGCTCTCACCTGGGGGTGTCAGCTACTCTCTTTGAAATTCATTGCGGTCATTCTGGGAAACCCAAAGGTGCCAGTGTGTTCCCGCGCCGTTTGGGACTTGATCAAACTAAGGGGATGTTAAGTCAGAAGATGGGACAGGATGGCTCAGAAGAGAAGTAACTAGCTACGTACCCCTTCACCTCTGAGTCACTGCTGTTGAAACTAATGCGGTGGTGAACAAAAGTAGAGTCAGATATTCCATAGCATCTTTCAGGATGAGTTAGGCTCTCAGCCCACCTAGTAGAGGGGTAACTCACATAAAACAAGCCACAGCGGGCACTTAGCAGGGAAGCCAACGTTTGGAGCAGCAAGGAAGACACCGCCTCCTAAAGGTGGTCCCTCCAAATCAAGGCTGAGGTGGATTGGTGGGATGCTGTGAGAGTCTTGCATTACTGCTTCCTGCTTTGTGGATAACATCCCCGGTCTTTAGTGCTGTCAATCTTACACCAGCATTGCATTTACTTTCCTAAAATAAAGGTAGGACAGCTGATAGTCTAAGGCCTCCTGCAGGGCAAAATATTATCACTGTGGGCTTTGAGGGCTTTGATCCTGATAACTGGATGGGTGGCTGATCCGTATCTGTAATCGGTTTGCCTTGTTCAATTCTGCGTGGACTTGGGAAAAACAACAAAAGGCTTTTAGTTAGTTTAGCAAATGCTGACATATGGCTTGGTGTACATTCTGTGTTTGTAATGTCTAAGATAACCTCCCAGTAACAGAGTAGAATATTGACAGGATCCTTGTCTTGTAGATCAATTGGGTATGATGCAGTTCTCTGTGTGAGGATCTTTGAGGCATCATCTCAAAAACCGATCTCTTGCCAATTCTGCATGGGCACTAAAGATACCACGACTCTTAGATCAGGCATTTGCCTCAAAGTATTTGGCCAAAATTTTGTCACACTTCCCTGTTTAGTGCAGGCTGCTGGCACCTGATGTCCAAAAAGTGGCTGCATTTCAGTGCTGCTGGATATATAGAGTTATAAATAGCTTTGGGATTAAAGGAGCCATGTAAAGGTAAGGAGCAGAAAAAATTAAAACGTCATATATAGTATCTAGGACTTGATCTTAAACTCAAGATCTAGGGCCTGATTCTCCCATGCCTTGTACCATGTGTGTTCACTTCCACCTGTGCAAAGTAGCTGTAACAAATCAAAGCTACCATTCTGACTTGGTGCCTTGTTAACTCCTCTTTGTCACGTGTAAATGACCACACGTGGTGGAAGGACGTGGAGTTTTGCCAGTGTAGCTGTGTCAGAGATCACACCCCAACGGACATAACTCTGCTGTCAAAAGTTTGTAGACCTGGCCATGGTGTGTCTTGCTATCAAATGAAAATTCAGCATAATACTGGGGCAGTGCTGATGGACTTTAGTCTCCACAGCTTTTCTAGAGAAAATAGCTTAACGTGAGCAAAACTAACATCTTGTAGAATTCGAACCAACATTAAGTAAAATTCTTTCTGACCTGTTCTCAATGGCGGGGAATGCGATCTAAGTACTGGAGTCTTTCCAACCACCTAGAAACTTAGATAAAGTAACGTATGGCCAACAACCATGAGGGCTAAGGGAAGGGAAATCAAGGGACGGTCTAACCGATGCCTTTTAGTGTCTGTTTTTAGAGCAGAATGGTTGTTGGGCATTTTCTATGTCCACAAGGGATGGTGTCCCTAGCCTCTGTTGCCAAGAGCTGGGAATGGGCGACGGGGTGGATCACTTGCTGTTCACTCCCTCTGGGGCACCTGGCACTGGCCACTATCAGAAGACAGGATACTGGGGTAGATGGACCTTTGGTCTGACCCAGTGGGTGGCTGTTATGTTCTTATGTATCTTAACTGCCTTATATAAAACCCTGCGTATTCTAAGAAATGACTGCTCAAAAATGTGCGACGTGGAGGGGGAGGTAAAGTAAAACTACTAAATGGGCACTTCCCATTTTCACACCTTTAGGTGTTGTGTATTTCCCCTGAAATACATCAAGACTGGAGCCAGTGAGCACCAATCTGCGTTGGTGTTTCTGTACAGGCAGCGTTGCCGTGTTAGTCAAACAGAAGTTTGCTGTGTGGCTTCTTGTAGATTTACTTCTTTGGTTTAGGCCTTAAGTATGCAACACCATTCAGCTAGGCAGTCGGTGTTGTAAATTCCTATGCTAATATGATTGCAATCTTGTTCCAGCATAAGTGCTAACCTAACCCGCCCCCTTAAAAAAAATACCCTGAACCAACTGAGGTTTCCTAGTTTGTAAATTGCCTTGGGTTTGACTGGCTAGAGCCAGTCCAAAATAAACAGGCAGAGCTGTTTATTACCTACAGAGCTCCAGAGCTGTGCATTGTGCTTTTGCCTTCCTGAGAGATGTAATCCTGGTCCCAGAGAGCTTACCATCTCAAGCCCCTGGGCTCTGTGTGGATGCATGGATCCACGTGTACAATTCTCCATGCAGGACTGGGGCCTAACATGAGCAAGAGCCGATGCTGATGAGCGGCTGGGTTAGTGAGAGGACAACCTAATTATGAAGTCACGTGGAAGGTGAATTCACGTATCTAGAGATTGGGCAGAAGCTTGTCACGTCAAATGAAAACCTTTTTGGTATAGAATGGCTTGAATCAAGTATAAAACTTAAATCTTCCTCCTCTTCCCACCGAGCGATGGCTCACCTGGCTAGGCAGTGCTCTTTGCCCCTTGGGCTAGTTTAGGGGCAAGCAGCACAGCTGGCCAAAGGGGAGCAATGGGAAGGAAGATGGAAAATCAGGGCTGACGGAGAAGATGGAGGAAGATTGATCTCTGCACCAGCACCTCCTCGCTCAGGTAGGAAGTGCTGCCTTGGAAGAGCCAAAGCAAGGACAGGGTGGTGGCACAAAGGGCCTTGGTCACTTAACAGGGGGAACTGAACAGGGTGTTAGTTCTTTGGGCATAAAAACGCTTCCAAATTGCAACGGTGTCTCTTAATAGCCCCCCTCCCCCGCACCACCTTTTGAGATTTAAAACCACTTCTACCTGCCTTTTTCATTTCAAATCAGGCGCAGTCCCACTGAGACCTAAGCAGCTTCCAACCCATGCGCTTTCCCTTAGTTAAGAGCATCTGTGCTTTCAAATGCCCTGAGGCCGTGTATGCAGGATGATAAATCTTAATGCTGCCTTGGGTGCCTGAAGTCCATCTGACTTACTAAGCAGGTAAATGACCAATTAAACTGGCCAGGCCAACCACTGGAGCTGAGCCCATCTTGATTCTTCCCACTCTTGCAATGAAAACATCATGTCACTTGGGCTGGGTTTAGCGTTGTTGGCTGCACCACTAATTTTGCTACCAATGTTTTGCACCTTTCTCAGGAAATGAAGGACACTTTTTGCTGAATGCTTCGTCTTGTAAGAAACTTGCCAGCCAGCCAGGGAAGGGTAGCATTAGCCCTAATGACAGATCCACTCTCTTAGCTGGTCTTGCTTAGATACAGCATTAAATAGAGTGGCGCATTTGTTTTTTGTTGTGGTGTTTTGGGGTCTTGTAACCAGTGCAAGCCCAGATAAAAAGTTTTAAGTATGTCAGCACCCTACTCTACTCCTACCAGGTCCGTCAGCGGATACTGGATGAAGATCAGTGGAACAAGGTTTAATGAGGCAGGAATTGGCATCTGGTTGTCAAGCTAAAAGGAAAATGAATAGCTGGTAGCTGCACAGGAGCTGTGTCCAGACTTGTGCTTTCCAGACAAGGTAATGACTGCTGCTGACTCTTTGCATTCCAATTAAGCAGGTTACTGCTCTTTTAAACGATAGAGTCTTGCACCTAGGCTAGAAAACTGCCTGCATTTACTCCCAGAATTACTGAGCAGTTGCAAATCTAAGTCAGTGCAACTTCTGAAGGGCTCAGCGGAGGGTTTGTGGTTTTATATGGACTTCTGTAAATAAAAATAAGATGCTTTTATAATACTCTGCCCTCCTATAGCCATTTTCATCAGTAGACCTCAAACCAACTTTACAAAGGAGATTAGTATATTATCACCATTTTACAGCTGAGAAAACTGACGTACAGAGACAAGAGAAGTGACTTGGCCAAAGTTACCCAGCAAGTCAATGGCTGAGCCAGGAACAGAGCTCAGGTCTCCCGAGTTCTAGTTGGATGTGCTCTCCATTAGGCCACCCTACTTGTAAGATCGAAAGCTCTCTGTCCTGATGAGTTTATAATTAATGCAGCCAAAAGGCGAAACAGGCCAACAGCTCTTGTACAGCTGGGAAAGATTGACCAAATAAATGGGTTTGAGGGCTGTGGGGCAAGGATTACTAGTCCTTCCCCTCCCCCCCCTACATGTACAGCACCTAACACAATAGATATAAAGCCTTTGCCATTTTAAAAAGGCCAGCGGGGGTGTTGTTTCAGAATGTCTTGTTATGAAACAGTGACAGTTTATTTATAAAAATGCATCTGGCGCTTGCCAGGAGGAATAACAAGTTTATAAAATAACTACATACCGCAGAGCGATGCCAGCACAGAAAGCGGGGATGCAGTAATTGCAGAACTTGTAATGCCACAAAAATAGCTAAGAATTCAACATAAGGCCAAGCAAGTTCAGTGCTGTCTATATAAGGGGCCAGTCACACACCATCCCAGCACCTCTTGTACTGTTGCGCCACTGGGTGAGATCCTGGCCCCATTGAAGTCAATGGCAAAATTCTTTTGACTTCCATTGCATCCATTAGAACAGGGGTTCTCAAACTGGGGCTTGGGACCCCTCAGGGGGTCGTGAGGTTATTACATGGGGGGGGTGTCATGAGCTGTCAGCCTCCACCCCAAACCCCGCTTTGCCTCCAGCATCTATAATGGCGTTAAATATATTAAAAAGTGTTTTTAATTTATAAGGGGGGGTCGCACTCACAGGCTTGCTATGTGAAAGGGGTCACCAGTACAAAAGTTTGAGAATCCCTGCATTAGAAACACCTAGATTAGACAAGACACAGGTATCTATTATGTTTCCACCAGTAGGTGGCATCTGCTCCTGCTCTAATTTTGGTTGCCCTCAGTTTCCTTATACAAGCTTGGCAGTAACACAGCTGTCCAAATTCACTCTAGGGTGTGAGCGGGCTTTTTTTTTTTTTTACAAAACAACTCATCAGTTTTTAGTTCTGACGCCCTTCTGTAATTCAAATGAGGCCCTGATCCTGCAAAGAGGTCGTGTGCCTGCTTAACTGTAGGCTCGCTGGAAAGTCCCTTTGGCTCCAATGAAGCGACTCACAGCGCATAAAGTGAAGCATGTGTATAAACCCTTGCAGGATTGGGGGCCTAAGCTTGTGATGTGTTTTACTTATCTTTACGCACGCATAACTCAAATAGCTTTAATTTAAAAATAGTCTTCTGGGAAGTGGGTGGTTCAGGAGATGGAAGATACACAGCCTTTCCCACTCAGCATGATGGTTCAAATCGAACCGTGTCAGTGCTAACTCAACGTTGTTACCATTGGGTATGGGTAAGGCCCCTCGTTTTTGTGTTACCAATTTTTACCTTGAGTTTTACAAAACCTGCTAGTCGGTTGTACTGGTTTCCCCCTGAATTTTGGCCACTCACGTACATGAAAATACTGATCACGTTAAGGAAATCCAATCCATTACATGAGGTAGGTGTGTTTATGTTAATAAATTAGTAAGTGCAAATGTGAGGTGGTCTGTTAAAGTAAGGCCCGGTAGTGGAAGATATGCACGTGTGCAGGTGAGTACTTGAGTGTTAAAACCAGATGTGCAGTAACTCCTCGGAGCCGGCTCCCCGCTGTGGAGGGAGAGATGGCGGCTCAGTAACCTGGGCAGGTTGCCAAGCTGAAGTAGGCCCAGAAACGGAAGAGGCGGAGGAGGTAGCATGTGGAGATGACACCTTCGCCTCCTCCGGCTTTTCTGCTTCTGGGCCCACTTTTCTCTATTTGTTGTTGTTTTTCTTCTGTCCTCCCAGCCCCCAGTGTTAATCCTGATATTTACCCAGAGAACTGTGCAGTTAATTTTGGCCTTTTAAATTTTTTTTTATAATAAACACTGATACATTCCTGGGAAATTTTAAGCAAAATAAAACCTGAAAATCGAAGGGCCTTGCCTCTGGGAAATGAGCTGGGGGTTCTCAGTCCAGTTCCTAGTAGGGAGGCAGTGTTGCCTAGTGGATAAAGCATTGGACTGGGACTCAGGAGTCTTGGCTTCTATTCTACTCCTGGCTCTGCCACTGACCTGCTGGGTGGCCTTGGGCAAGTTACTTCCCTGCTCTTTGCCTCAGTTTCCCCATCTGCAAAATGGGGATAATGAGACTGACCTCTCTTTTGCAAAGGGCTTCAAAATCTACTGATGAAAAGCTCTAGATAAGAGCTAGGTGGGGGTGGTCTGATCAGGGCCGGCTCCAGGGGTTTTGCCGCCCCAAGCAGCGCAGAAAACAACAAAAAAAAAAAAGCCGCGATCGCGAGCTGCTCTACCGCCACCGCTTCAGTCTTCGGCGGCAAGTCCTTTGCTCCGAGAGGGAGTGAGGGACCCACCGCTGAAGAGCCTGCCGGGCCGCCCCTCTCCGTTGGCCGCCCCAAGCACCTGCTTGCTGTGCTGGTGCCTGGAGCTGGCCCTGGGTCTGATAAAGCCCAACCCTCATCACCTCGCATCCTAATTTGGTAGCTCAGCTCAGATCAAGGACCAAATACTATTCTATTCTATATACCTCCATCACCATCAAGGCACCTTCCAGGCAAGCATTAAGTGACATGACAAACCTCTCTCATGTGCGGTTTGTTCTCTCCCATGTCCTCCCCACCATGGGAGGAATTGTGTGCGTGCGGTGGAGGGGTTTAGTTTTTGGGTTGGTTTTAAAAGGGCACATGTGGCTCTGTATATGTGTCAGTGAAAGCAGCTCAGAGAAGTGTGCCTGGCGCTTAGGGTGGATGGTCCTTATTTCCAGTCTAGAACTGACCCCTGAGAAAGCTCTGTCTCCTGCACAGACCAGATTTCCCACTCTTCTTATGCCTAGTACCTATCCCTCCAGTTCAGGAGTGAGGCGTATTTATGGGGCAGCATGGGAGAAATTAACACTTCTGCTGCCTGTGGAGGTTGGTGCAGTAGATTTCAGTGTGTCAAAGCAACGCCTTCCACTTGATATTTTCTTACATTGCATTAAAATTGGCATGCATTTAACCCTTCCTATTGCTAAACAGCGGTTAGCCGTTCTATTGGTGGACGGGAGAAAGGCCAACTTTGAAAAGCGCTTGCTATGGAGGAACTACTTTTCATCAAGATTTTTCTTAGGTGCCTGAGACCGATGGAAAAACGTTATCGCAATGCAATGGGAAGTTATGTATCTAATCCCTGTGCATCAATTCCATCTGCCAGAAGGCACGGCAAAGAGTAATTCTTGTTGTTGTTTTGTTATCGAGATAACAAACAGAGGCCGTTCAGGGAGACTGGAATGTTTGGCCGATAGTGATTCATAATGTTGGTTTATAAACTTTTCCTGAACTCGCCTCCACCGGAAACAGACGACGATTTATTTGCTGCTCAGCACCGCTAAATGGCTACTCCATCACACGCCCTATATTTTCATAAACCTTCATGGCTGCAGAGCTGCTGCTGTAGCAACGTATTTTACCCTCCGTTATGTTTTTTAGGCTACAATTACCATGCTAGAGGCCGTGGTTCAGGCTAAGCATTGGGACGCGAGCCACCTTAGAATCAGAAGTTCAAATCCTGGAAGTCTCATCACCTGTTGGGGGGAGAAAAAGAGAATTTGAATTCCCTGCAGTTAAGATCTTACAGAAACAAGGCCCTGTATGGATGTTCAAGAAGTCGTGGTGCTGTTGTACCGGTGTCCGTGGCCAAACTTCCCCTCCCGGTACTGCTCTATAGTGTGTTGGTTGCCTGGCTGCTGTTCTTCTCCCAAGAGGTGGCTGCATTTCCATGCTAGGTTAAATGATTCCTGGGTGTAGGTAATTTGCAATATTCTTTGGGATCTTGTATGATGAAAACTGTTTGAAGCCTCGAACCTGAGTCTCTTTAAGTTTGGGGGAGAAGTTCAAATTCCTGGATGTAAACTCCCACCCTACATTGCAGTTCTGAGTTTGATCCTTTAGGGCAGGTTCAGCTGTGTCCAAATTCTCGAAAGAACAATCGCTCTCACAGGAGCAGCTGAACTCACATTTCTGTTTTTGGGGGCAAAATCTCTTGAGCAGCAGCTTTTCAGACCTGGGCTTTCTAGAATCCAGCCTTGAATGTGGGCCCCTGACTCAGCCTTGAGCTCAAGGCCGGCTCCTTGACCCAGCTCCGGCATGGGTCAGACACCAGCTTCCTAAAAATCACAAAAAGGAAATTCAGTTAGCAGGTTCAAACATTTCTTGAGTCATTAGGGGGCCCCGGTGCAGGTGCTTTTCCAGACACCTCCGCGCAGCGGGGTAATGTGAGGATGGAGTTTCCTGCTTTGGATCTTAGCCAGTCACTTTCCCGTAGTTGTATTCTCAAGCGAAACAGCAGATGGACAGTGACTTCCTCGAGCTGTCTCACGCATGGACGCATGTGCAGGCAGACTCTTTTCTTGCTGCTAAAGGGACTGTTCCTTAGAACTGCCCTGAGGCTCATGCTGAGCGTGTATCTGCTTGGCTGTACTTGGGGGGAGGGAGAGCTCAGGGGTTTGAGCATTGGCCTGCTAAACTCAGGGTTGTAAGTTCAATCCTTGAGGGGGCCATTTAGGGATCTTGGGTAAAAATCTGTCTGGGGATTGGTCCTGCTTTGAGCAGGGGATTGGACTAGATGACCTCCTGAGGTCCCTTCCAACCCTGTACAAGCCCTTGTCTCTGATGATATCACCCCTCCAGGCATTCAGGTTCATTGACACAGTATCTGTGCGTCTGCCTCACCACTCCCTTCATTTCCTGTCTTTGGGCCAGCTATCGCTCAGCCTCTCCTGGCTGGAAAAACATCCCTATATCCCACAGCACCTGGGTCTCCCCTTTCTCTTCCTTTAAATCACTGCTGTGGCCTGCAAGCCTGCAATCTGTACGACAGACAAGGCGCACAGGGAGAATCAGAGGCTGGCTATTGTTTTCAGTTGGGATGGGCATTGATGTGGCCGTTATAAACCGGTGCTACTGTGGCGTCAACCCTTCTCCTGAGACAGACTGATCAAAGTGAGCTACATCTCTGTGTATTCTCCATCCACATGAGTTTTCGAGGAGCTGCAGTTGGGCAGAATGCTTGGGAAGAGAGCTCACCGTCGGCAGGGAGGGACGGGTAGATGGGAGCAGGACAGGTTCAGAGGGAGTCATCGAGGCGAGGCCGGGAAAAGGGGGAAAAGGAAAAAATTCGAGTGAGTCAGTATGTCCACACTGCAGCTGGGCGCGGGGGGCAGAATGGGTAAACCGCCCCCAGGACGGACCTAGGATTTCAAACACGATGGTCCCCGGGGTGGTTAGCCCCTCTGTGGTTAGCTGTTGCTACACTGTGATTTTTAGCATGCTGGTTCAATCAGACCTAATGCTGGTATGTCTCCCCAAGGGGGAAGTGACACCCCCAGCTGCAGTGTAGACATACCCTGAATTGCAAAAGACACACGGAGTCAGACTTTTGATCAGGGCTTCTTAACCCCGTGTCGCTGTTGTTCCTGGGTTACTAGTCCATGGTGGATAAAAGTCAGAACAAAGGGCTGGGTAAAGTCATGAAGGCAGGTTAGGAATTCCTTGAGATGAAGGATGGTCTTATGGGTAAGGGACTCAATGCATGGGACTCAACTCTGACCTCCTTGGACTGGCCATTAAAAAACAAAAAAAACTCCCCGTGCCTCAGTTTCCCCACCTGTAAAAGGGGCTGATAAAACTTCCTCTTTATACTGTAAACTCATCAGGATTGTCTCCTACTATATATGTGTGCAGCAAAGGGGTCTCAAATTCAGAGATTCTAGCTGCTATAGTAATAGAAATACATAAATAATAATAATGTAAGGCTGGAGTGTGGTGTGAATTCTGGTAGCTTGCTACTAACTCTCTGCAGCGCCCCTAGGTGTGGAGGGGCCGGGATTGGGGCTGGTCTTATTTAACATCTTCATTAATAAGCTGGAAGGGGTTGGAGCCACGCCTGGCTTAAATGAACATGTCTGCAGCCGAGATACTAAACGGAGATACTTGGAACTCCAGCAGGGCCAGAGAAATAAATACAAATCTTGGCGCAAACTGCCCTTCAACTCAGGTGCCTCAGTGGCTGGAGAGGAGCTGCCTGGAGAGGGAACGTCTGCCAGACTGTTCTGTTGAGGAAGTGGGGGGCAAGGTGGAGTGGGCGCAGTGTTGCTCCCCCACAAATTTGCCCACGGCTGTCTGCAGAGCCTGGAAGGGCCCAGTGCCACATTTTTAGCCAAAGCTTTTTGCAGATTCCCCTACGCCACAGTGTGTTGTGAATTTGTGTCCATGGTGCCCAATTGTTTTGGGACCCGCCTTTCAAATAAAGAAAGAACAGAAAAGAAAACCCCTCTAGGGTGTGATTTTTGCCGTTCGAAATGACTCGCTGTTTCAAACTTTCCTTGAATTTTGTTAAAGGATCACGACCAAAAGTCACCAGAAACAGTCCAGTTGATCTCAAACAAAATGTTTCAACGTTTTGATTCAAAAATATCCCCGCTTGGGTTTGACCTCAAACCATTTTTTTTTTTTTTTTTTAAATTTCAGAATTGCCAGGGAACCAAAACATCCCTTATGTGCCCAGCTCTGTTCCCGGCCCATCATGTCTCCATTGCTCCCCCAGAGACCAGGCGGGTGAGGTAATATCTTTGATTGGACCTGGGGCGAGACAAGGACAAGCTTGCCAGCGTACACAGAGCTCTTCTTCGGGTCGAGACTGGGAATCGGGGGGAAAAGTGGTTGGCAGAACTAACCAGCCGCTTGAGGACAAGTCCCCTGCAGAGGGGCTGGGTACATTGGCCAGTGGGGGCCGTGCTGGGCCCTGCCACGTTCCAAAGGGCGCATCTCATCCCCTTCAGTCCATCCCAGCTCAGCAGGGCAGCGCCTGCCCGGAGCCAACTACTGTGGTAGCTCCAAGGAGCCCGGCGGG
>QXTE01000018.1:249191-500018 GCA_003942145.1 Platysternon megacephalum | reverse complement strand
GCGCTGGGCTCTCTCTTCCCCCCCACCCCGCACCCCCTGCCGCCCCAGCGCTGGGCTCTCTCTTTCCCCCCCCCTCCTCGCCCCCTGCCGCCCCAGCCCTGGGCTCCCCTCCACCAGTGCTGACTCCGCCCGCTCCCCCCTCGCCTCCAGCTAGTCCGGCGCTGGCATGATCAGGGTAAGCAGCAGGGCTCCTGGGCCGCGCCTCAGCCCAGGGTCCCTCCAGCCAGGGCTCCCGCCTCCAGGACCGGCCGGGACCCAGGAGGGCAGAGCTGGGGGACCGCCCCGGCAGGGGGCTGAGGAGCTGGGGCAGGGTAGCCCCAGAGGGAGCGGAGCCCTGGAGAGCGGAACGTGGGCCCCGCACGGCAGCGCCCCGGGCACCGATCCCCTCTATGGCCCCGCTGCTGCTGCTGCTTCTGGCCGCCCTGCCGCAGTCCCTGGGCGGCTCGGGCCGCTTCGCCCAGCCCTGGCTGCGGCGCTGGGGGGCGGCCGCCCTGCGGCACCTGCAGGCAGCTCCGTGTGCCCCACGGGGCGGCCCCCAGCCCGAGTGTCCCCCGCACAGAGCCCGCCCGGCCCAGCCACAAGGTGCGGCACTGCTCCCCCGTGGCGCGAACCGCAGCGGCCCCAGGGCGCCCCCCGCGCACGATGCGCTGCTGCTGCCAGGGCCGGCTCTAGGCTTTTGCCGCCTGAAGCACAAAAAAAAAAAAAATGGCCAGAATGCCGCCCCTGAAAATGTGCCGCCCCAAGCACCTGCTTGGTTGGCTGGTGCCTAGAGCTGGCCCTGCTCCAAAATATTCCTAAATCTGCCTTCACTTGGTATAGTAGCTTCTCCAACGTAGCCACTCTGTCCGTGTTTGTAAAACTGATCTTGCCAGCACGGGCAGGAGTGGATTTCGTATTTTTGTTTGTTATTGAGTGCTGGGATTAGCCTGCTGTGCTGTGAGAGGTAGTGTGCATTCCTCTCCCTTGTTGTATTGTGCGGCTTCAGTGGAATTGGTGCTGCCTTTAAAGGAACTAAACACTAGGGCTCTCGATTAATCGCAGTTAACGCCGGCGATTAACGCAAAACAAATTAACTAGATTTAAAAAAAAGTTGCGATTAATCGCAGTTTTAATCGCACTGTTAAAGAGTAATAGAATACTAATTTAAATGCATTATAAATGTGTTTGGATGTTTTTCTACCTTTTCAAATATATTGATTTCAATTACAACACAGAATTTGAAGTGTAGAGTGCTCACTTTATATAGGGTGACCAGATAGCAACTGTGAAAAAACGGGACAGGGGGTGGGGGGTAATAGACGCTTATATTAGAAAAAATCCCCAAAAACGGGACTGTCCCTTTAAAAACAGGACATCTGGTCACCCTAACTTTATATTATTATTTTTGATTACAAATATTTGCACTGTAAAAAAGATAATGATGCAAAGCAGTGTGAACTGACGCACCTTCATTTTCATCATCTGACTCAGATGCCACCAACATAAATTAACTCATTATTTTTTAACCAGAGTCATCATCATGGAAGCATGTCCTCTGGAATGGTGGTTGAAGCATGAAGGGGCATGCGAGTGTTTAGCATATCTGGCCCGTAAATACCTTGCAGTTCCGGCTACAATAGTGCCATGTGAATGCCTGTTCTCTTTTTCAGGTGACATTGTAAATAAGCAACAGAGAGTCCTGTGGCACCTTTAAGACTAACAGATGTATTGAAAGCTTATGCTCCAATACATCTGTTAGTCTTAAAGGTGCCACGGGACTCTCTGTTGCTTTTTACAGATCCAAACTAACACGGCTACCCCTCTGATTGTAAATAAGAAACAGGCAGCAGTATCTCCCGTAAATGTAAATAAACTTGTTTGTCTTAGCGATTGGCTGAACAAGTAGTAGGCCTGAGTGGACTTGTAGGCTCTAAAGTTTTACATTGTTTTGTTTTTGAGTGCACTTATGTAAAAAAACACTTACATTTGCAAGTTGCACTTTCATGGTAAAGAGATTGCACTACAGTCCTTGTATGAGGTGAATTGAAAAATACTATTTCTTTAGTTTATCTCTTTTTACAGTGCAAATATTTGTAATCAACAATAATAATATAAAGTGAACACTGTACACTGTGCATTCTGTGTTGTAATCAACATCCAAAATTATTTATAATAAATTTAAATTGGTATTCTGTTATTGTTTAAAACTGCAATTAATCATGACTATTTCTTTAATCTCACAATTAATTGTGATTATTTTTTGTAATCGTTTGGCAACCCTACCAAAAACCTCACTCTTGTGGGGGTAACCTCATACTCCTACCACAGTAGGAAACAGAGGATGTTGGAGTGGCAGAAATCAAATATGTTCCACTTTACTGAACTGTGTATCTATCACGTTGGCCACATCACAGGCTTTTCATCAGAGCAAGCCTTGGAAGGATTAGGTTTTATCAGCACATGTCGATAAATGTCAATTTCAGCATATACACACAGAGGGAGGAAAAAGTGTTTGGATAATAATTGAAATTTACAGCTAGGCAAAGAAAGAAAAATGCTGCTTGAAAACTAATTCCAGCTTGATTTAAGGCTGTTTGCTTTCTCTTTTTGACGTGTGATGTTGACAATTTGTGTGTGAATGGCTGTAAAGCTTTAACTTTTTGAATTTCAGAGTCTACTGTCATTAAATAATTATTGTCNCCCCCCCCCCCCCCCCCCCCCCATAATTTCATGCAACTGTGAACATTTAAATTGGGGAAAAGTGCTTAAAATGCATACTTTTGCACAACTGTGATAATTTAAATTGAGAAAAATGCTTAAAAATAAATATCACTATTATCTGTTGAAATTATAAAAAAAATCAAATTCTGCCAACGTTGTTAATAACGGTGACTCAGAGATGGTGATGAGTGTGATATAAGAACCTATATAGAATAGACCAGGGGTAGGCAACCTATGGCACGGGTGCTGAATGCGGCACGCGAGCTGATTTTCAGTGGCACTCACACTGCCCGGGTCCTGGCCACCGGTCCGGGGGGGCTCTGCATTTTAATTTAATTTTAAATGAAGATTTTTAAACATTTTAAAAACTTTATTTACTTTACATACAACAATAGTTTAGTTCTATATTATAGACTTATAGAAAGAGACCTTCTAAAAATGTTAAAATGTATTCCTGGCACGCGAAACCTTAAATCAGAGTGAATAAATGAAGACTCGGCACAGCACCCCTGGAAAGGTTGCCGACCCCTTGAATAGACCTTATGGGGAAGGGACTGCACTTGGAACGATTAGTTTACACGCCCAGCTTGGCCACAGACTGTCCATGTGCAAATCACTTAGGCCTGCTCTCCATTTAAAAATTAGATCGATTTAGCTGCGTGGCTCAGGTCTGTGAGAAATTCCACATCCTGAGTCCTAACCCATGGGGTAGACACAACTAGGTCAGTGGAGGAATTCTTCCGTAAACCTAGCTACTGCCTCGACGGAAACCCCCCTTCTGTCACTGTAGGAAGCACCTACACCATGGCAGCCCAGCTGCAGCGCCGTAACTGTCCTGCTATAGCAGCTGTAGTGTAGACATGCCCTATATAGACATAGTCCCTGTCCCAAAGGGTTTAGACTATCTCTTGCCGAGTGTCTATGCAGTGTCTCGCTCAATGGGACGCTGGTCTGTAGGTGCTATTGTATTTCTACTAAGAGTGACACCCCCACAAACTTTCTTTGTGAAAGATTTAAATTCAAGTGTTTTAAAAAATTCTGCTGCTGGAATAATTCTTTCAGTTTGGCACCAGTATATTTCCTACCTTAACAGGAGGAAAAGTAGCCCGGGCGTGGAGGGAGAGGTAATTAGTCAATTTCCTGTAAGGAATAACAGTCATCATTTTATTGATCCTGTAATCTAAGGAGGAATAAAAGGCTCATTAGATCATAGCTGGTAACAATGGCTAGTGATAGCACCAAGGTGTCAAACAGTTCAAAGATTTCAACATGAACCTCCACATGAATAATTGTGATGCAGTTACATGAGTCACAGATGTGAATGTGCAGTGTGAACAATCAAACTTTCTTTACAGCTGGTTCATGAAACAATCATTGCTTGTTCCTGAAAATAACACCCTGGAGTCAAATGTTTGAAAGCTTCTGGGACCAGTCAGATTTTGCTTTACAGACTTTTATATTGACTAATGGTGACGGATTCTATGTTTTCCTCTCTTGATATCCCTTTAAAAACAAAAACAGCCCCCTCCCCGCAAAGATTAATTTTTTTTAAAAAGAGCAACATGTGCAAACTGGTTTGGCAGATATTTGGGCGTTTGTAGGGTCAGGGCCTCATTCCGCACTCTGGCAAAACTCCCCCAAGCGCCTTAAACCATCTTCTGATGTCACTTGCACCACAATAACTTCTGCCTCTCCCGGGTGTGAGTGAGATGACCATTGGGCCACCGAGTGGGGAATGCAGGCTCTGTCCCAAGTAGTTGCAGTCGCTCAGTGCAAAGCTGAGAAGGCTGTCTTCATTGACAATGGCAGTTATTTTCCCAGTGTCCGTGCTGAGTGAGGGGAGGGTACAGTAGCCAGAGTGCGGAGGCCGGAAGACGAAAGGAGGGGGGAGGCATACAGTTCACGAGCAAAGGGGAAATTCTAGTTTACGCTCATGTGACATTTATTTATTTAATATTAAAACAACTGAGAAGAATCTCTTTGATTGCTCAGTGGAAAATAACACGTCACGGATGACACAAAGGCCTGAAACTGTGCACATTTCAACCTCCTCATGGTGGCTATATTTTTTTTTAATTTTTTTATAGGGATATACTATTTATTATTACTGTTCCAGTACCATCCGTGCTCTGCTTGGTGATTTCCAAACAAGCAGGAAGCCAGTGGGCCAGGTTGGTATAGTGCCATTGCAGGTCTGGTCCATTGAAATTGATGAAGATATTCGATTTACACCAGCTGAAGATCTAGCCCAGAAAAGGCAGGTCAAGAAGACAGACCAAGTATGAAGAGTTGGAAAAGGCTGAAAATATACAGTCAAAATGTACACAGCTTACGTGTTCTATCCTCATTCCAACCATTCTCTGTCTGTTGGTTAATTTCATGTTGGAGTGGGCCTTGAGGGACATGCAGGAGAGCGCGTTCCTTACGGCGGAATGGGGTGGAAGAGTAAAGCAGGGTGTTGGTTTAACCAATCTCGGTCCTTGTTTTCTGTTGAACTTGGTTTGTGTACCTTTTCGATGATGGCGGAAACTACAGCTGTACTTGAAGTATCGAATGTGTGTTTAAAAAAAGATCCATGAGGACTCACTCCAAGAGGTTATGCCGTCAAGATTGCAGCTTGGGAGTGTGGGAAGCAGACAAACATGAAGTCTTTGCATCCACCTAAACCACATGTTTAGAAAGCAGCGAAGAGATTAGGATGATGCAGTTCGCATGGATCCTACCAGCCCAGCGCTTACCCTCCCATAGCACTCTTCACCCAAGCATCTCACCATGCTTTGTAAACGTTAATTAAATCCTTATCAGTCCTGTGAAGTAGGTAAGTATCATTATCCCTGTTGGAGGGAAACTGAGGCACAGGAGTTAAGGGCCTTCTTTTCAGAGGTGCTGAGCACCTGCAGCTCCCATTGACTTTCAATGAAGCTATTGGCGCTCTGCGTGTCTTAGCTGCCCCTAAGCATAGGTGCTGGAAGTAGGGGTGCTGGGGGGCTGCTGCACCCCCAGGCTTGAAGTGGTTTCCATCATACACAAGGTTTACAGATTGGTTCAATGGCTCTCAGCCCCCCCACTGTACAAATTGTTTATTGTGCTGACCATTGGTAATGCTGATCTTGCAGTAAGGAACTCATTGGTTTAACTGCCGAACTGGAATGCACATGGCTTCACGTGTGTGGCAGTCATAGTATCCATATAATAACAGCTGGCTCTTAGACAGCGCTTTGCATCAGCAGATCTCAGAGCACTTTGCAAAGGAGGTCAGGGGCATTATCCCCATTCTAAATCGGGGGAAACTGAGGCACTTCCTGTTCCAAAATGTATAACCCCCAGCACAACTACTTATCAGGGGGCTCATAGAATTGACTTGATTCCGATGCTGATACCTGGAGTTGGAAGAAAGGGAAATACAAAAAAAGGTTCCTTGTCGATTTCTGGGACCAATAGCCAGAGAGAGGCTGAGGTCCAAAGGACGAGGCATCCAGTTGAAACTATCATTCAAATGAGGGAGGAGGGCTTTCGGAGAGTTTCTGATCTGAAACAATTACGATCGGTTTGAAATCCCGCTGTCTTGGGGTTAAGGATTCAACCTGCAACTAAAATCTGCTGCTTCTAATTGTGGTTTCCAAGGGGAGGAAATTCGAATTGTATTTGCTTCTTGCCTATGGACGCTTTAAAGTGAGGAAACACCTTGTTCTCAGCCTGAAGTGTCCATAGGGATGTTTTCTCCGGCGGTAACTCTTGCTCTCTTGGAGTGTTATCCGAGGCGAGGCCAGGATGTTGCAGGTTTGTCTTCCCTTCCAGCTGCAGGCAACCAGAGCCAAGCTTCATGCAAGCCGTTCATGGGAAGGGAACAGCGGTGGGCGGGCTGTCTGCTCCAGGGCTGAAGCCTCTGCTATAAAGGCCTACTTGGCTTCAGTGGGCTTTGGGTCAGGCCCTGACCAGGAAAGCAGGATCTCTATCATAGGTACTTACAAGGCCCCCATTGCCTTAGTATCCGAGTCCCCAGATCCTCAAAGGTATGAAGGTGCCGACTGCCGAGCTCCCATTGAAATCAATGGTCGTTAGGTGCCTATATACCTCCGAGGATCTGGGCCTGAGTGCCTCATGCTCTTTGGTGTATTTATCTTCACAGCGCCCCTGTGGGGCAGGGAAGGGCTGTTCTCCTTGTCCTACGGATAAGGAACCGAGGCACAGAGAGCCTACACCGTTTCACTTCCCTGCCTCAGTGTCCCTGTCTGCAAAATGGGATAATACACGCCACCTTTTAGGGGGGTGCTCCTTTGTCAGCGAACATCTGTGTCAGGGCTCGAAAGGGTTCAAATACCTTCGCCACTTTCACCCCATGAATCCCCTCCCCCGCAGCATCCTCAGCCCTCTGCATAGCAAGTCCCTCCTGACCTGGCTTGACCTGCTCCCTGGGGCGTTTGCTGCCTTCTGTGAGCCGCCCTGGCTTCAAACCAGCCAGAAGAATTTCCCTCTTGTTTTGCTCCGTTCTCCAGTGCGGAGGGAGTGCTGGGCATATTTTCCTTTAATGCTCTGCTATTCATTTCCTGCTGCTTTTTATATTGCATGGAAAATAGCATTTCCCCTTCTGTGGCAGGGGGAGGGGGCTAAAACTTTCCTAGACTTTTAATGATGGCTTCTAGCTCTGCATAGTAACTTTAAACTGTAGCTCTAACGAGATTTAATCCTCTTGTTTTGATCAAGTGACATAAAATCTCCCTATTTGTATTCTCTGGGTGGGGGTTCAGAGCTGTTGCAATTCTAGAGGCTGTGTTGTCTATTGGTTAGAGCAGAGGCGGCTGAGAGTCAGGACTCTTGGGTTCCATTGTTATAGTCAAAGGTCTCTGGTGCAGGGACCTAGGCCCTGATCCCCAAAGGTATTTAGGCACCTGCCTTCCATTGATTTCAGTGGGAATTAGGTGCCTAAATACCTTTGAGTTCAATGTCTGATAATTGCCAGGCAGAGCCAGAGAACTACACACACAAAGCAGAACTCACTCCTTTGTTCATAGGCCAGCATGAAACCTATGCATCCACTTCACTACTAGAAGTTTGTATCTGCATCCGATCCGTGATCCGCAAAAAAGTTCCGTGGATATCTGTGGATTTGCAGGGCTCTATTCACTACCTCTCCGCGCAGGAGTTAATGTCACCCACAAAGAATAATCATTCTGTATCATTCAAAGATGAGTGAAATCCAAAAAGTTTAAAGGGCTTGTATATGCTGGGAAGTTAATTCAGAGTAGGCCTGGTGTGAATTTGAAGCAGCATAGCTATACCCGATTAACCCCACTTTGTGGATTAAACTGATTTGGAATATGGCACTCTGGAATAAAAGCATCCAAACCGAGAGTTAATCCGGAATAGCTATTCCAGAATAACTCTCCATATAGACAAGAGCTTCACAAACAGCATGAGACCTTGTTGACACACAGAAGTTACTCCAGAATAGCTATTGTGCTTTAAATTCATACCCTACTTAAATCGTAGTTAACTTTCAACTATAGACATATAGACAACTTTCTTTGTAGAGAGAAATAAATTAGATTTGCCCCCGTTTTAAGAATTTGAGGTATTACTAAAACACACACATGGAAATGTGCTTAAAACATGACTTTAAAAAAAAAAACAAGTATCCCTTTTAATGTTTGTAAAGGGCTTTTAGACTCTCTGATTAAAAAGATGCTGTGGCAAAACAGTATTGTCATAAGACCATATGCTTTTTGCATCAGGGACGTTGGCTTTCCATGTGTGCTGTATAGCACCTTTTTATGCAATGAAACAATTTGAAATGAATCTGCAGAGTAACCAACACAAAGATATAGGTGTAAAAAAATGTGTCCCTAATGTTTTGTGTGTGTTGGCTATACCAGGTGCTATATATCACAACTAGAAAGACATTGGCTTTTCTGATTAAAGACCAATCTCTGGCAGGGCTATATGATGAAATCTGTGGCCTGCCTGCTTTCTCCCCCCCCTCCCCCCCAATCTGGAATGCTGATAAGGAAAGGGGAGTACCGGAGAGAACAGAGATGGAACAGCGCAGTGCCTCTGGGGGTCTGCTGGTCTCTGCTGAGTCTTGGCTAGAAGCTGGATTAATGAGCAATGTGCTGTCTTTGTAGCATGTTAGGATAGCATGTAATGGACACGGCTTGGCTTTCCCTGAAACCGATTGCTCACAAAGACCGAGCCAAACCGCAAAGTCGCCCGACTGGATCAGAAACGTGAGGGCTGTGTGCAGTGAGATGAGCTTCAGTGCTAATGAATTTAAAGTCAAGCACCTAGGAACAATAATTGGAAACCTTAGGACCTGAGCGCTTCGCTACCATTGATGGATTCATCCTCACAACCTCCCTGGGAGGCAGGGCAGGATCCCCATTGTACAGATGGGGAATTGAGGCACAGAGACACCATGGTCTTGTCTACACTGAAAAATGTTGCTGTTTTAACTATGCTGGTATAGTTAAAGGGGCAAAAACCCCCAGTGTAGATGCAATTGTGGTATAAAAGCATTTGTACCAGTATAGCTTTTTCTGATTCAGCGGAGCAAAATGAGCGATACCGGTATAACTGGGTCTGTGCGAAGGCTTTTAGGGATGTAACTCTGTCTGCAAAAATCACATCCCCTAATCAACATGGCTGTGCCGCTAAAGCTTTGAGTGTCGACGGGGCCTAAGTGACTTGTCCAAGGCCACCCTGGAAGTCGGTGGCGGAGCTGGGAATTGGACCCAGATCTTGTGGCGAAGGCTCTAGCCTGTCTTAGACAAGCTGTAGCGAAGGACAGTGTTGGAGAAGAAGGCCTCAGAGGAGAGAGTCTGAAGGAGCTGAGATTATAGCCTGGGAAGGAGAAGGTTGAAGGAAGGCAGCTATAAACACTTCCAAGGAGTGAAGGGAGGGAACTGTTTGTCTCACAGAATAGTAGGAGCAGCAGGCTAAATGTGATGGAGGGAGAAATCCGAGATGATAGCAAGACTAATGCTCGTAGCCATAGCAACTGGAGGTTGGAACGGACTCGCCAAAGGGAGTTGAGACAACTAGGCCCTGATCCTGCTCACGTTGAATTCAGTGGCAAAGCTCCCATTGTCCCCCGCGGGTGCAGGGTTACGGCCTGTCATGGCAGACACCAAAGAGGATGGGGATGTTAATGTGACAGAGTGTAACTTACCTGTCCAGGAACCGGGGAGGGGTAAGGTAAATAGTATTTAAAAGGCCCTTGTTATGTTTGACAGCATACACACAAAGAAGTTAGATAAAAACGTACATACTCTTGCTGGAAGGTTGCAACGTAACGTAACATTATTTCTCAGAATTCAGAAAGAACGACACAAGAACCCCAAAACAGGAGAGACAAAACAGGTTGCTCCCTGGGGGCAGGGAGGCATAATTTTCCAGCCTGACTCTCATCACAAGCTTCACTCCAGAGCCCTCTAGCCTGCCAGCAAGACCAGGAGCCCCTTCTCCCCTTAAAATGATAGCTTGCAAATCCCACATGGTCCTCAGGACACCACAAATATATAGTTTAAATGAAAATATCCACATCCACTCTGATTTACCCACCCACACAAATGTCTTGCTGACACCGAGGGTAATTATAGCTGAAGGGGTTTTCAAGACCAAGGGCCTCTCAGTAAGCATAGTCGTTGTAGCGCCATTGAAGTCGAAGGAGCTGCACTGATTTACACCAGGTGATGATTTGGCCCCAAATGTTCTCCTCATCATTGGTGCAGTTTACACTTTTGACATTTCTCTTGCCTCGGATCATGAAAACAGCCCAGTCGGTCTCACTTCGGTTTCCCATCAGTGACGCTCTCTGGTTCTCACCTGCTAGCAGGAAAGGTTGGTTGTCTAATGAAACTGTTTCCACTGGGATGGGAGACAGTTTCCTGGGAACTTTTCTATGCATATTATATGTTGGACCAAGTCTGAGCTGACGAGGTCCCTTTATTTAAAATAATGAATAATTAAAGAACAACCGGGAAAACAGAACTCCCCGGTTGCAGAGCAGAGAACGCCACGAGAGCATGTTCCCTCTCCAGGGATGCATCCGGTTCCTTTGCAGCAGAAGACCGTGCACACAGCTTTACTGTGGCCACAGATCTCTCCTGGGCTCGATCCTTTCCCCCACTGAAGTCCATGGGAGTCTTGCCATTGACTTTGTAGGGAGCAGGATGGAGCTGATCAACATCCGGCGCCTTCCTCGTCCCTCAGCGGTTTAGAACCATTTCAGCACGCTTGGGGAACTTTGGCTACGGGCTGTGTGGTCGGCAGGCTGTGCCCAGAGCTCTCTGTTTGAGAGGCATGTTGCAGTATTTCCAAACTACCTCCCTCTGCTGGCTGGAATCAGAATGGCCCAATAATGTCATAAGGCCTATACTGCCAGCAGAGAAAGAAGAGTCCCTTTTAGCTCAAGTGGTGAGGCTGGTGCTTTTGGGACAGGAAGATCAGTTCTGTGACTTCTGTCCCCACTAAGATCACAGTAAGCAACATCCACACAACTGTGTACTCCTAGGTGGGCCTGGTTTTGCTGCACTATTTCCAGACATGAACATTGTATCCCAAGCAATCAAGTGCAGATGAACGACTGTTAATATTCTCAGGCTTTTTTTTTTTTTTTCCCCAGTTGTGCTTCAGCTACAACTTACTTTTCTGTCTTCCTGTTTTTCCTTTGATGGCAGATGTTCCTGGAGAAGTATGGCTACTTTGATGAGCCAGCTCCTAATGGGCTCACTTCTGCGCAGTTCGCAGAAGCAGTGAGGTAAGAATCTTCCTTTGTGTAGAAATTTCAAATGCAACAAACCAAGATCCCCATCCAGCCCCTGGCTTCTGGGTTGTGTGAGCTGTACCCTGACCTTAGGTAGGGTCGCCAACTTTGTACTCACACAAAACTGAACACCCTTGCCCCGCCCATGCCCCGCCCCTGTGCCGAGGCCCCACCCACTCCACACCCCCACCCTGCTGTCGCTCGCTCTCCCCACCCTTACTCACTCGCTCATTTTCACCGGGCTGGCTCAGGGGGCTGGGGTGTGGGAGGGGTTGAGGGCTCCGGCTGGGGGTGCAGGCTCCGGGGTGGGGCCAGAAATGAGTTCAGAGTGCAGGAGGGGGCTCCAGGCTGAGGCAGGGGCTTGGGGCATGGGCGGGGGGTGTGAGGGCTCCGGCTGGGGGTGCAGGCTCCGGGCTGGGGCTGGCGATGAGGGGTTTGGGGTGCAGGAAGGAGCTCCGGGCTGTGGGCTGAGGGGTTTGGAGTGTGGGAGGGGGCTCTGGGCTGGTGCAGGGGGCTGGGGTGTGTGGGGGGTGAGGGCTGCAGCTGGGGGTGCAGGCTCCGGGCTGGGGCTGGCGATGAGGGGTTTGGGGTGCAGGAAGGAGCTCCGGGCTGTGGGCTGAGGGGTTTGGAGTGTGGGAGGGGTTGAGGGCTCCAGCTGGGGGTGCAGACTCTGGGGTGGGGCTGGGGATGAGGGGTTTGGGGTGCAGGAAGGAGCTCCGCGCTGGGGCTGAGGGGTTCGGAGGGCGGGAGGGGGATGAGGGCTGGGGCAGAGGATTGGGGCACGGGGGGATGTCAGGCATGCAGGCTCCGGGCGGTGCTTACCTCAAGCAGCCGCCATGTCCCCCCACTTCCGGCTCCTAGGTGGAGGCGCGGCCTGGCGGCTCTCTGTGCTACCCCGTCCGCAGGTGCCACCCCCGGAGCTCCCATTGGGGGGACGACATGGCAGCTGCTTCCCAGGAGCCGCGTGGCGTGGAGGCTAGCAGGGAGGCCGCCAGCCCCGGTGCGCAGCGCCGCCAACTGGACAGTCAGTGGCGCTGCCGGGATCCCTTTTCGACCGGGTGTTCTGGTTGAAAACCGGACACCTGGTCACCCTAACCTTAAAGTCTCTTCCCAGCAAAGGTCTTTTCCTGTGCCCTGTCTATCTTCTGAGCAGGCAGAAGCACAGCTGGTTGTTCTAAAATACACAGCCGCATGCCCAGCTCCCAGCAGCGATGCGCTGACCTGCACCATTCAGCCCAGTATCTTACTGCGCCGGTTAGTTTGCCTTTTATGGCCTGGTTAGAATAATATCTGCAGCAGTACTGCAGTTCATGGCTGGCTGGAAGATTTCATGAATGCCTGGGATGACAGCCACACTTATAATAATACCACTACCTAGTTCCTCTATGGTGCTTTTCAGCAGTAGATCTCAAAGCACATTACAAAAGAGGCCAGTATCATCACCCCCATTTTGCAGATAGATAAACTGAGGCACAAGACATGAGTTGCCCAAGGTCACCCAGCGGGCCAGGAGTAGAACCCAGGTCTCCTGAGCGCTAGTCAGGTGCTCTGTTCGCTAGGACACACTTTCCTACGCTGGCGTAGAGGAGCCATAGATTCTGAGGCCAGAAGGGTCGATTGTGATTGAAGGATAGGTTGTCTCCCGGGAGCTGTGCTCTTCCTGGGGCTTTCGTTCACTGATTCATGCCGGGGGCGGGCTTCCCACCCCAGCGCATCCTCATGGATTGTGTTCGGTGCCATGAGGAGATTTGCCCTTGCCGAGGGAGCCTGGCTCCAGAGAGTTTTCCCTCCCGTCCCCAGGTGCCCAGCCTATGAACAGCAGCGAGAGGGGAGTTTCTCACTAGTAAAATGGCGCCAACAGCCAATGCAAAAGCTCTATCGACCTCTGGCTGTATTGCGTGAACAGCCCCAGGAGCCTGTCGTGCAGCAGATGCAGCAATGAACGTATGGCACCCAGGAGTGCTGGGAGCTGACTGATTTTATTTGCCTGGGCCCAATCCCCTGGTAGGGGACAGGGTTCCCGAAGGCTAATACGCAGTCACATGGCAAGGGGCAGTGTGTGCTGACTCCTGTTCCAGCTACCCTGGGCCACACTCTGATCTCAGAGACACCTGCCTGCCCTCGGGTTACTGCACCGACTTCAGTGCGTGTGCCCCAGTCTGATTAAAATCCATTCGATCCGGGGCCTCCCCTGCTAAATCTGCCAGCCGGAGCCAACTGTGCTTCTCACCTGTCTGCTAGGAGCTGCATGTGGATACCCGCCTGTGAGACCCTGAACTGGGATGCGCCGACTCATTTTAGCCTGTGGTGCAGTGGTTAGAGCACAGGCCTGGGAGTCAGGAGGCCTGGGTTCTAGTCCAGGCTCTGCTGTCGCGTTCCCTGCTCTGTGCCTCGGTTTCCCCTCTGTGCAGTGTGGGTAACCACATCTATAAACAGCTTTCAGATCTGTGGATGACAAGTGCTGCATCCTGCTCCCAGAACAATGAGAGCTTTGCCATAGGACTCAGTGGGGCCGGGGTCTGGTCCTATAGGTGTAGAGCACTATCATTTCCCATAATGCACCAATGCCCGCGGCTCTTCCGTGTGAAGCAGTGATTGAGCGCTGGGCGGCGCCAGGTCTCGCTCTCATTCTGCGTGGCCATTCAGTTCCCCGCTGGCTCTGATGTTTCTCCCCCTTCTTTCTCAGGGAGTTCCAGTGGCTGACCCACCTGCCGCTCAGCGGGGTCCTGGATACTTCCACGGTCCACCAGATGAACCTGCCGCGGTGTGGTGTGAGTGATGCCGAAAGCCACGCTGCCTGGGCCGAGCGGGTGCATGCCCTGCTCTCCGGCAGACGGGCCAAGACGAGACGCGGGAAGCGCTATGCGCAGCAGGGTAGGTGCTTTCGCTGTTCACTGAGATTTTCATGGGCTGAGTGCAATAATGCAGGCTGCTGGCCAATAAACCCTGGGTGCTTGCGATTGAACTTTTACATACTGTGACTTGATTCCCAGAGCTCCTGTCACTTGGCTGAGGTGCTGGTAGCCTCTCCTAGCAAAACGAGAGCAGGAGAAGACCTAGTCAATTACCTCGTCCTGCTGCTGCCTAGGATGGATTGTTCCTAGAAGCTGCCTGAAGATGGGCCCTTCTGCTGAGTTTTACCCATTCTTTTGCACACTCTGACCTCAGCAACAATTAGAGCTGATTGGAAACTGAAATTTCTGTTCCATGGGCAATTCTGAAATTTAGATTCTTTTTAGGGCTGTCAAGTGATTAAAACAATTAATCGTGATTAATTGCGCTGTTAAACAATGACAGAATACCATTTATTTAAATATTTGTGAATGTTTTCTACATTTTCAAATATATTGATTTCAATTACAACACAGAAAACAAAGTGTACAGAGCTCACTTTATATTTATTTTTGATTACAAATATTTGCAGTGTAAAAAACAAAAGAAATAGTATTTTTCAATTCATCTCATGCAAGTACTGTAGTGCAATCTCTTTATCATGAAAGTTGAACTTACAAATGTCGAATTATGTACAAAAAAAAACTGCATCCAAAAACAAAACAATGTAAAACTTTAGAGCCTGCAAGTCCATTCAGTCCTACTTCAGCCAGTTGCTCAGACAAACAAGTTTGTTTACATTTGCAGGAGATGCTGCTTCCCGCTTCTTGTTTACAATGTCACCTGAAAGTGAGAACAGGCGTTCGCATGGCACTGTTGTAACTGGCATCGCAAGATATTTACATGCCAGACATGCTAAAGATTCATATGTCCCTTCATGCTTCAACCACCATTCCAGAGGACATGCGTCCATACTGGTGATGGGTTCGTCTAGATAACGATCCAAAGGAGTGCAGACCGACACATGTTCATTTTCATCATCTGAGTCAGATGCCCAGCAGAAGGTTGATTTTCTTTTTTGGTGGTTTGGGTTCTGCAGTTTCCGCATCTGAGTGTTGCTCTTTTAAGACTCCTGAAAGCATGCTCCACACCTCGTCCCTCTCAGATTTTGGACCGCACTTCAGATTCTTAAACCTTGGGTCAAGTGCTGTAGCTATTTTTAGAAATCTCACATAGGTACCTTCCTTGCATTTTGTCAAAATCTGCTGTGAAAGTGTTCTTAAAATGACCATGGGCTGGGTCATCATCCGAGACTGCTATAACATGAAATATATGGCAGAATGTGGGTAAAACAGAGCAGGGGACATACAAGTCTCCCCCAAGGAGTTCAGTCAAAAATTTAATTAACACATTATTTTTTTAACAAGCATCATCAGCATGGAAGCATGTCCTCTGGAATGGTGGCTGAACCATGAAGGGGCATACGAATGTTTAGCAGATCTGGCACGTAAATACCTTGCAATGCCAGCTACAAAAGTGCCGTGCGAATGCCTGTTCTCACTTTCAGGTGACATTGTAAATAAGAAGAGGGCAGCAGTATCTCCCATAAATGTAAACAAACTTGTTTGTCTTAGCGATTAGCTGAACAAGTAGTAGGCCTGAGTGGACTTGTAGGCTCTGAAGCTTTAAATGGTTTGGTTTTTGAGTGCCGCTATGTAACAAAAAAAATCTACATTTGTAAATTGTGCTTTCACGATAAAGAAATTGTACTACGGTACTTGTATGAGGTGAATTGAAAAATACAGTTTCTTTTGTTTATTNTAGTAGGCCTGAGTGGACTTGTAGGCTCTGAAGCTTTAAATGGTTTGGTTTTTGAGTGCCGGTATGTAACAAAAAAAATCTACATTTGTAAATTGTGCTTTCACGATTAAGAAATTGTACTACAGTACTTGTATGAGGTGAATTGAAAAATACGGTTTCTTTTGTTTATCATTTTTACAGTGCAAATATTGGTAATAAAAATAATAATATAAAGTGAGCACTGTACACTTTGTATTCTGTGTTGTAATAGAAATCAATATATTTGAAAATGTAGAAAAACATCCAAAAATATTTAATAAATTTCAATTGGTATTCTATTGTTTAACAGTGCGATTAATTGCGATTAATTTTTTAATCACGATTAACTTTTTTGAGTTAATTGTGTGAGTTAACTGCGATTAATCAACAGCCCTAATTCTTTTTTTCCTTGTCCTGAATCATAATGAAAAGCCAAACTTCCCCATGGAACACAAATTCCAAAAAAATTCTATTTGGGAGCATCAAATTGTTCCATTTCGCTGATTAACAGTGCGATTAATTGCGTAATGTCAAAACACTTCATTTTGGTAATGTCAAAACATTATAATGTTATTAAAAGTATTATAATAAATATACTATATATTATAATAATAATAGAATATTTAATGCAATATAAATGTCTAAACAAATCGAAATGATAAATCTGAAATGAAACATTTGCATCTTATCAAAATGCAACATTTTGACTTTCTCGAAATGAGACCCCATGATAATTTGTTTCAACATATTCCTTATTGAAATTGACATGTTCCCATGAAATATTTTGATTTCGACAAAGCTGCATTTTCCAATAGAAAGCTCTTCTGTTGGAAATCTTTTGACCAGGTCTAGCAACCCTGAGATCCTGTTATTTATTCCAGATCATCTCTGCATGTCCCGCTATGTCTGTTTTAAATTACTCTGGCAGCCAATACAAGCGTCCAGCTCTAGGCTTGGCCGGGGTAGTTGGATGTATTTTTTTATTTGATTCTTTTCCTGGCTGTACTGCCGTAATTTTACACTTGGAGAAGAGGAGGCAAGAAGATAGAATGATCTTTTCTCCCTTTCAGGGACATTTGAACGCACCTGTCTGTTTAAATATAATTGTACCCATTGGAACATAACGTCCCTGATCAACATCAAGGAAATAGCTGCTCGAAATTAAAATTGTGTGACAGGCTTGTGAGTGAGAAGGAAATTTTGGAAAACATGTATCTGCCTGTTCCAGCCTTTTGGAGGTTAATGGCTGAGCTGATCCTGGCACTCGGATTGTTTGGAAGGAATCGCACTGAACATTGATTCTGAAAATTGTCCCAAGTTTCTCTCCACAGACAATAGCTTGCAAAGACACTGCTGTAAATGACTCTTGTTTGGCATTATTCTCAGTATTGCAAGTTCATGCCTTGCGAGCAGTAGCGGCGCCAGCTTCGCCGGCGCCCTAGGCGGCGGCAGGTCCCGCCCCCGAAATCCCGCCCCCAACAGTGGCGGCGGAAGGTCCCGCCCCCAAATTTCTACGGGCGGCGGGGGCGCCGGCGCCCCCAAAAGAGCAGCGCCCTAGGCGACCGCCTAGGTCGCCTAATGGGAGCGCCGGCCCTGCTTGCGAGTTCTATTCGATCTCTTTTACTGTCATATCTGAGCATCTGCCAACTCTGCATTAAGTAACATGGGTAACCTCTGGCATGCGTAGTTCATTCCTCCCTGGGGGGAGTGGTGTGTGGGCTGTGGAGCATCTTGTTTGGCTAGGGTTTGGTTTTGCTTTAAATCTCCAAGCAAATGTGTTTGTATCTGAGAAGGCAGGTCAGGGAAATGCACCTGGCACTTGGCGTGGAAGCGGGTAAAGTTTGTGAGGGTCCTATGGGAGTTAAGATTTCATTAAAGCTAATGTTAAAAAAATTATATAGTACATAGGTTGGGAAAAGAGTGTCTGTACATCTGGGTATTGTGCTTAGATTATCCACAAATACAAAGTTAGTTTTTTAAATGTCATATGCTACATAGAGTACATTATCAGCAATAACACACATTTAGGTGAATAGATTTAACAATACAATTTAGATATTAGAATCCGAATACTCGGGTACATCACTCATGAAAAGTTGTATGGAGATTTGGTTGTGCAAAGCAAAATATATCAATGAGTGGAGATTGTCCCTCAGTAATTTGAGAATTAGGTTGGTTGTCCATTTAGAAAATACAATCCATGAGGAAAGTATTTGTTACTTTCCTGACTGCCCTCATCCCTCCTGGTATTGCCGATGTCCGGTGATGTGTTCTATGTAGATGTCCCTCAACCACCTGATGGCATCCGACACCATGAGTTGCCGCATCAGCCAAGCGTAGTGCTGACTGATTCCGCCTTCTCTCAGCACTCACTTGTTACTGGGGTTCCACGCGCCTACGGCTCCGACAGTTAGTCCGTGTGTCTGGACCTGGTAACTCTTCGCTCCCAAGGTGTTGGCCAGAGGGGCGTATTTCTCTACCTTTCGAGCTCGGGCATCGTGGAAGGCCGGGGTCCTGTTCTCGAAGGGCCCTGTGACGTCCACCATGATGATCTTCTTCCGGTCCTCATTGGTGATGACAATGTCCGGTCGCAGTTGGCTGTCGGTTCTGGGGATATAGTCTCAGACTGCCCCTGAGGATGCTCTGTCTCCTGCACAGATGAGTTTTACCCTTATAACAGAAAGTTCCTCAGTGCCTGAGGCATGGACCTGTTGATTCTGGACCCCGTTCTGAAGTTTGAGGATTCTTTTTTTTTAAGCAAGATAACTAATGCACTGGTGCCATCCCATTGTGAAATCCAAGTGGAGATCAGGCACAGGTAGATTTTTCCCACAGTGTAGCTATTTGAGATCAACACGTTTCCCCCCCCACCCAGAGATGACCTTGTTAGGCTACATCACAATGGCCTTATCCGCGTTAGGATTATGGTGGCCTATTTATCTCACTGTAAAATAAACATCTTTTCTGGCAGGGAAGGCACAGCTCCTGGGTCCAGGCCATTGAGTGCCTTGAAGATAAGGACCAAGACCTCTCATTGTTTCTAGCTCGCTCAGGGAAGAGTGCTTGGAGGAGGGGAAATTAAGGCAGGCCGGGCACCTCTCTGGGACTGATGGCTACTTAGGCCAGATTTGGAGGCTCTCTTTTAGGACGGCTTGCAACAAAATCACGTTCCTTAAAACTGGACCTGTGCCCCTACCAGTAATAACAATGGGCACAATTTGCAAAGGGGGATGCTTAAGGGCACCTAAATCAAAGTGCCTTGATTTCCAAAGTCGCTGAGTAACTACAGCTGCCATTGAAATCAGCGGGCGTTCCAGATTTGCATCGACTCTGAAAATCAGGATGCTTTGCCCTAGGTGCCTGTATATGGGTTTGCACCTCTGTAGTGCCTCCCATCGGAGACTCTCAAAGTGCCTTGCGAGCAGGAAAGCACTGTCAGCAGTCTGGGTGTACGTCTGTCCATTGAGTCAATTGCTTCAGACGGTCTGGTCATAGATTCGTCGCTACAGGGCCGGATTTGCCTCTGAGCTGGGCCCGCCTAATGCCAGGCGAGTCAGCACCGTCACACCCATTTACCCGGCCCCTCATCTCCCGTCAGCTGCCTTCCAAATACGCCCGTCAGTAACGTGCTTTGTGGGGAGAGCGGGCTGGGCGCAGCTGTGCCTGGGACATGGGAAAAGTTAATGAGCGATTAGGTAAGTGCCAGTGACATGTCTGCATCTGTTTTAGCGGCTGAGGTTGGTGGTGGGGTGGGAAATGTTCCCTAGAGGCAGCACTCTCCCCTCCCCACCCCCGCCCCGGCTGGGCAGGATTGTTACACGCAGCTGGTTTCCCTACAACAAAACGTGACTCTTCTTCGCATCTTTCCTACAAACTGTATCTTGGGTCAGCTCCACACAGATAAGACGGAGCGTTTGTAGGCGGGGGGCGGGGAAGCGAACAGGATTTAGGCAAGGCAGGTTTGCAGAGGAGACTGAGGCAGGCATGGACACGGAGAGGGAGTGGGCTGCAGAGGAGAAGGTGCTGGGAGGAGAATGCGAAAGAAGAGGGAGCAGGGAGAGCTGTAGATCAGGGGGAGGCAACCTATGGCCNACATACAACAATAGTTTAGTTCTATATTATAGACTTATAGAAAGAGACCTTCTAAAAACGTTAAAATGTATGACCGGCACGCGAAACCTTAAATTAGAGTGAATAAATGAAGACTCGGCACAGCACTCCTGAAAGGTTGCCGACCCTTGTTGTAGAGAGACCAGGAGATAGACAAGAGCAGGTCCATGCAGTCGAGGGGGGTGATTTGGAACAGGATCCTGGAATGACTCGAGAGCCATGGGCAGCGGTGAAAGTAACTTAAAGGACTTACTGGTACGCAGGGCTGGGGTCCTGAGCAGGGGGCGGGGCCTCAACCGGAAGGGGCGGGGACTTTAAATCCCCGGGCCCTTTAAATCGAGATTTAAAGGGCCTGGGGCTCCGGCTGCGGTAATGGCGGCTGGGAGCCCTGGGCCCTTTAAATCACCACTGGAGCTGGTGGCGGCCGGGAGCCCCAGGACTCTGGCGGCAATTTAAAGGGCCCGGGGCTCTGGCTGCTGCTGCCCGGAGCCCAGGGCCCTTTTAAATTGCCGGCCTGGGGAAGTTGCCCCCTGCCGGTACGGTTGGCTGTGTACTGGCTCTTGCCGGTACGCCGTACTGGCTTGCTTTCACCTCTGACCACGGGGTTGGTCTGGGGAGGGTGCCGTGTGTCTGTGCTACTCTACACGCCTCCGAAGGAGAGCAGCAGCGTTCTGCCGGAGTCCGGAGAGCAGGGGCTTGGGGCGGCTGCAGAGAATGCCTGCTGCGCCGCTGAGAATCCTGAAGGCCACAAGAATAACCATGTTCAAAAAAGAACTGGATATGTTCATGGAGGATAGGTCCATCAATAGCCATGGTGATCAGGGACAGAACCCCCTGCTCGGGGAGACCCTAAACCTCTGACTGCCAGAAACCGGGAGTGGAAGACGGTGGATCACTCCAGAATTGCCCTGTTCTGTACGCTCCCCCTGAAGCTGCGATATGGGCCACTGTCAGAGACAGGACACTGGGCTAGGCAGACCATGGTCTGCCCCAGTATTGCAACTCTTATGTTCTTATGATGCCCCTTGCACTGTTTTACGTGACTTCTCTCCCTTTGTCTTCCTTGGGCTGGGTCACTATCAGCGTTCAATGCAGAGCCTTGGCAGCATTCACAACCATGCCTCTCTCTGGTACAGACACCCAGGGTTAATCCTGGCATCCTGAAGCTGTACATGGCAGCTGTTGATCCTTTCCTCACGCTGGTTTCCAGTGTGTCTATTTCTACCTGATCCCTGGTGATAAAGCTGAAATGACATATGATGTGTGCGCGTGCGTTTGAAATGTCCAGTCCAGTGACTCCAGCCTCAGTCTCTCAGGCATGTTTGCCTTGCTTAGGTGCTCTGCTTTCACCACTGCAAAGTCCCTGGGGTGGTGAAAGCAGAATGAAAGAGGAGGGGGAGCTGTGAGTGGGACACTGCTACCCCAAGCCAGGGAGAGGCCACTGCTGTTAGCTGGGCCTCCCCCTGCTCCCACTTACTCTAACCCCTGCTTCAGCGGTGGCCCCGAGGATCAAATTCTGCCCTTGGTGATGCACATGGAGTCAATGGTCACGAGGGGTGTGCATCTGAGACCAGAGTCTGACCGCTGGGGTCCAATCCATCCACTGAAGCCAGTGGCGTCTCTCCAGGGATGGACTTGGCCCAGGGACGTCTAAGGGCGCAACTGAGACTAAACCCACAAGAGAAGAGAAATGCAGCGCGGGAGAAATCATCTCTCTAAAGCCATAAACCATCTTCCCTTCCCACCCCCGTATGAGTCATTCCAGAGGGAGGGGGTTGGGGAGGAAGAGTCCCTAAGTGAGGCAATCCGAGTGAGGGGGTGAAGCTTCCCGCATGGCTGGGAATGGAGGAAGTGGGCAAGGGGAGACATGGCTCTTCACGTCCCATCAGACCAGCTTCCTCACGGGTGGAATGGACCAAAGCCAGGGAGGATGCTAAGGGATCAGAGTAGAAAACAGAATAATCCATGAAGTCCTGCCAGATGTTCCCAGTCTGATCCCTGGTGATCCTTCCTTTTCCTCTCCACCCTTTATTATCATCATCATTTATTTCTATTGTGATTGTGCCTTGGGCCCCATGGCGCTAGGTGCTGTACAAACACAGAGCAAAGAGATGGTCCCTGCCCCACAGAACTTACAGTCTAATCCCAATACAACTACAAGCCTCTGCTGAGCCTTCCCAGCCTGCTAGGGGATGTTGTGAAGGCCAAAACTATAACAGGGTACAAGAAAGAACTAGATAAGTTCATAGAGGATAGGTCCATCAATGGCTATCAGCCGGGATGGGCAGGGATGCAACTCCACGCTCTGAGTGTCCCCAGCTTCTGGCAAACAGAAGCTGGGAGTTTGACAGGGGATGGATCACTTGATGATTCCCTGTTCTGTTCATTCCCTCTGGGGCACCTGGCATTGGCCACGGTCAGAAGACAGGATACTGGGCTAGATGGACCTTTGGTCTGACCCAGTGTGGCCATTCTTACGTGGGTTGGGGCCAGTTATTGCTTTCTGAACCCACGAGGGTTCTTGTTTGGGTACCAAAGTATTGAGTGGACAGGGTGTCTGCCTTCAGTGAGGCTTGACTGACTGTCCCAGGAAGCATGTGGGGTGACAGAGGCAGGAGCCAGGGGTTAAGAGGAAATACAGAGGCAGAAATGGCACACTCTCAGTCCCCTGCCAAGGAATGTGGCAGGGTTGTTGGAGGCTGGTGTGTATTGGAGGCTGGTGACGGAGGTGAACTGATGCACCAAGGTGGCACTCGGGGCAAAATTCATATCATACACACAAACAGAAATACTTGTGCTGGCTCTTACCAGACTCTCCGATTGCATGCTTCTCTCCCGAGCCCCCGAGCCTGCATGCAGGGTCAGGAACAACCTCCTCNCGGAGTCGGGGAGGGCGCGGACAGGGGTAAGGAGGGGTACGAAGTAAAAAGTTTGGTGACCACTGTCCTAGGGGAGGGCTGGGAGCATGTTTACCAGTGTGGGTAGACAGAGGTAGCTTGAGCAGCGCGAGCACGTCTGTCTACATGTGCGGTGTAGGCGTGTCCTTAAAGGGATAGCTTGCAATTCCATCACAGTCCTCGCTATGCTGCTGGAACGAAAAACCAAAACAGTTCCATTCTGCAGATGTCCCGTTTGCACATTTTTGAAACATTTTCCCCCTCTAAATTGAATTTCCTCACAATTGAGATGAGATCAGTTTTGTCAAAATGGCATTTTCCTATGGAAAACTCTCAACGAAAAATGTTTGATTTACTCTCCTGGCCAGTCCAGCTGCATCTTCCAAGCCTGTTGAAACCATTTAAGTAGTCTTATTGCTAGCTGCATTGGTACTAGGCGGCACATAAACCAGTGTTTCTTTCCTCCCCCTCCCCCCCTCCGATCCTCCCCTCACAACCAGTGCTCCTGCGTGTGTGGACAGCTGATTGCTCGTTGCATTCTCCATCACTGGCGATTTTTAAATCGAGATTAGCTGTCTTTCGAAAAGATCTGCTCTAGTTCCAACAGGAGTTAGTGTGGGGCAGTTCTCCTGGCCTGTGTTATACGGGAGGTCAGACCCGATGGTCAAGTGGTCCCTTCTGGCTTTAGGATCTATGAATCGTGTGGGCGGGGAAGGGGAAGAGAAGCTGCACAGCCCTGCCATGTGATCCTCCCAGGGGAATTGCCGAGAGTGGCTGTGGCAGGACAAAGAGTGATTAGGCCCAGTGGCTGGGAAGCCAGACCCTCCAGAAGCATTCTGCTGAGCTCATTGTTTATCCTGCTTTCAACAGGAAGCAATCTGTCTGAGCCAGGGGTGAGCTTTGTTGGAAAAAGGGGAACAGTCGTGATGGGATCTTCTATAAGGCGACAGTCTCACCCGTGTGCTCTGCAATGCGAGCTCCCGATTACAACATGCTGTGGATAAAACACTGTTGCATCGTGTAGTGTAGACTGGACCTAACCATGTTTTAACCCCATTCCAAACATGGTCAGACTGGGGTTGGTTCTATGCAGCAAGATGGAGGCGTGCTTTGATCATGGCAGGGGATAAGCCTGTGGCCATGCTAATTTAGGCACCGGACGCCCATAGAGGAGAGCATGCCGCAGACTGCAGCTGCTCCCTGAATCCTTCCCTGTCTTTGTCCCCACTCCCTCCAGCCCTATAGAATCCTTACCCTACCGAGCTGGGGCTGGCAGTGGGGGAAACATGTAACTGAGCCACTGCTCACTTCAGACAGCAGCATCTGTAGGTCCTGGCTTGGGTGCTGTAGCGAGAACAGGGCCCCATCTTCTGGACACCTCCCCATAGTGTTCCCTGATGTCTGGTGCAATGTTCCCTGAGGTTTTAAGGCTTTGGAAACACTGGCCCGTCAACGGGGATTAGCGGCGAAAAAGCCCTGCACGAGCCGGGATAAACAGCAGGAAATGGGCACGTCCCACCGGGGGAAAACCCATCGGTCCAGGCTGCAGCTGCCTTTTCCTAGACCCCATCGCTCGCTCTGCTTTAGCTGCCGGCTGCTCTGGCCTGACTCTCCCTATTCCACTGGAACTCATTGGCTTCGCTGGAGTCTCTCCTGGTTCGCACCAGCTCACGTGAGATCCAAATCCTGCCTGCAGCCTTTAGGAGCAAGAGGGGGCCTCCGCGATGTGCCTGGTGTCTGCTCAGTTGGAAGGGGCTGATGCTAAGGGATGAGAGGGACGTATTCCCCACCGCAGCCTGAACTAGCTGCCTCCACTCTGGTTAAATGCCAGGGCCCTGATCAGCCATTGCCCTGCACCCTTGCATTGTCACTTACCCCAGGGAGTGTAAAATGCTACCATTCTGATCTGGTATGTTGCATGCGCAGATAAAGACACACAGTGCAGGGTCCCCGGAGAATGGAGCCCTATGTCTTTAAAAGGCCCTTCCCTACATCACAGACTATGCCTGGGGTTAAACCAAGTGAACAAAGATTCAAACGCTTTGTCCCATTCGTTCCCTTTGTGCGTTTAACTCTCCCGGGGCAACGAAATCCGGCCTCAGCTGGTTTAATTTTAGCGTTGAGTCAGTGACACTTTCTGGTTCTCACATACCAGCGTCTTGTTGCAAGGATGGGTTACAAACGCTGCAGGGCAAGGTTTAAATCTGGATTTAAAATCTTCAAGGATCAAGTCCCAGATCCTCAAAGGTAGTTAGATGCCTACCTCCCATGGGAGTTAGGTGCCTAAAATACCTCTGAGGATCTGGGCCCCAGTTCCCATTGTTGTACCAGGGTGATTAATGAGCTGTTCCACTAAGGGAATTTCTCTGGCTGTGACTGAGGCAGTTTCAGCCCAATGTTGCAAATGTCTCTAACTTATAGTTTTGTAAGCTTCTCTCCCTGTCCTCTCCCACTCCTGAGCATTTGGGTTAAACTCTCTGCCGATGTCTCTTTAAAGTAGCATCTCCTTAGGGTTGTACAATCTTGCATTTTGGGCTCCCGTGCCATCAGAGTCCTGCATTATGTCTGTTCTCAGCCCGAGTGATGCTGGCAGCAGAAGGCTCAGGAAAGTCCACTTCGGTGTTTAAAAATCCCTTGCTCTCAATTGCCTTTGACAGTTTATACCAGGTGTAAAGTGCTTTGCGCCTGTGTCCACTTTCCAACCAGTAGAGGTGCAGAAATTCTCCTGGGTGATGCCCCATAAGGCAGAGTTATGTGAAGCATTTCCAAATGCACAGTTCCCATGTCCTGCATCCAGCTGGCCGGCTGGTTATTCATGCTGGCACATGTCATAGCCTAGGCCACTCAGACCGTATGTAAATCACATGTGGAACCAGGAATTCCTCCCCCCCCCCCATAACTGTCAGTAAATGCTTCTCGTCCTTTGGCTTTTGCGTGTGTATGTGTACAACTCCTCGGCTGCCTGGGAGTAATGAGCCAGACCCACAGCTGGTGCAGATCAGGTTCGGTCCATTGATGTTCATAGATCCATTTATTTAATGGTGCTACACTGTGCTTCTGAGAGGAAGGATGGCCTAGTGGTTAGGGGACTACCTAGAATTTGGGAGACCTAGGTTCAGTTCCCTACCCTGCTACAGACTTCCTGCGTGACCTTGGGCCAATCATTTAGCCTCTCTGTGTGAGTTCCCAATGGATAAAATGGGGATTCTAGCACTGCTTTCCCTCATGGGGGGTTGTGAAGATAAATGTATTGTGAGATGCTCAGCTACCACAGTAAGGGGTGGCTGGCTAGATGGACACTAGCCAAGGATGTAGCTCAGTATGTGGCTAAAACGCTATGAAACTACGTTGCAATTGACAACGTAAAGTGTCTTGTAATAGAACCGAAAGAGCTCATGGTGCCAAATTTAGAACATGCTCGTAGATTCCCAGGCCACAAAGGACCACTGTGATCATCTAGTCTGACCTCCTGTCTAACTCAGGCCAGAGAACGGCCCCAGAATTATTCCTAGAGCCGATCTCTTAGAAAAACGTCCAATCTTGATTTAAAAATTGCCAGTGATGGAGAATCCACCACAACCTCGGGTAAACTGATCCTGTGGTTAATTCCCCTCACTGTTAAAAATTGATGCCTTATTTCCAGTCCGAATTTGTCTAGCTTCAACTTCCAGCCGTTGGATAGTTTTGTACCTTTCTCTGCTCGGTTGACAAGCTCAAGAATTGTAGTTCTAAGTATAATGAGAACGTGAAACCTCTGAGGTTCCAGGTCCACTTGGTGTTGGCAAAATGCCCGTTTGAGCGTGCTGAATGCTGTCGCTAGTTCTTACCCCCAGCCATCCTAGTATTGTAATAGGGCAAGGAGAATACGTTCACCTAGGCCTCTTTGGGCCAGATCCTCTGCTGCTGTAAATCAATGCAGCTCCTCTACAATCTAGTTTACTTAGCACCGTTTCCACTATGTTAGAAATGTAATTAAAAAAAAAAATCCCTTAGGAAAAAAAAAAAGGTTGAAACTCAGAGTGGGGGCGGAGGAATGTTCATGAGACTGCACAAAACATCAGGCAATCTGAACCCCGGCAGGACTCCCCCTCTCCAATGCAACTTTTTCCCCAGAGATTCTGGTCTCTACACTGGTGGTTCGGATTTAAAAATTTTATTAAGATGATGTTTAAAAAAAAATGTGAACGGTACAGAGTTTAAGCATAGTTGTTTCTGGTTATCAGGGAATAACGTACAGATTCTTGAGGGGTGCGAAGTTTCGTTTAAGATCGGGTGGCGTAAGGAATACATAATCTGCAATATCCCCGATTGGGGGTAAAAGTTTGATGGGGCAAAGTACAGACATTGAGATATGAGGGTATGATGTTCATATAATGGCTATGTTTGGGTGTGGAGTATAATGAGTGGATATGATGATGAGGATGGATTGACCCTCATTTGGTGAGATTTAATGTTCAGGGAGTTTATGGTTCCAGTTCATATGATCCAATGGAGAAAGTCTCTTGGAACCGGCTCTGTTTTCCCCACGATTGAGTGGAAACACAGAGGTTGCTGAGTGCTTTATGTTGGACACCTAGAAACCAATGCCCCCCAAATTAGCGTTGACTTTTGAAATAATAGCAATCCTTAGCGCTTATCGAGCGCTTTGCACCAGTAGATCTCAAGGGGCTTCCCCAAGGAGGTGAGTCTCATTGTCCCCATTGTACAGATATCAGCCGTAACTGATCATTTGTATGAGGGTAGCTTGGGGAGGTCCTGGTCAGGGATCAGGGCCCAATCTTTCTGCACAGGCGTATAATGAAAAGATAGTCCCTGCCCCAAGGAGTTTACAATCTAAGCATGTATCAAGGGACAAAAGGTAAACACACAAGAGGAGGGGAAGGCAAGGTGACAATGAAAGGATCCTGTTTGATATAACAGGGCAGTGGTCGGACCACTCTCTGCCTGGCTTCCCCATTTGCAGAGGGGCCGGGCAATGATTCTTACCTGTCTTGGAAAGCGCTGTTGGATCCGTGGATTAAAAACACGTTACACAAGTGCTAGTGCACTGGTGGCGGATGAGTGTAAACGCTCCCGTGTTGCTTCTCGGCCTCAGCCAGCCTGCTGGGTTTGAAAAGCAGCATTGTTGCCTAATGACACCGTAGCTGATCTTAGCCACATGGCCCAGCAGGGTGTGCAAGGAGAAACCTGCTCTGCAGAATTGGGTTTCATCTCTCCTGGCCAATACCAAGAGCGGCCGCTCCCACCCCGGTGCTGCCGCCTGCGTGACCTTAGCTCAGCGGCTGCTGTTACGCCTTTTAACCCCGTTCCTTCCTGGGAACACATTTCAGACCCACCCAGATGTTGTCCAGGAGTCGGAGCTTTGTGACCGAAACCTGGCTTTCTGCGTGTACAGTTAAGCGACGGGTGCCTGAAATCTTGCATTCCTTTTGGGCTCCTTACCGGCCACACCCCCAGCCTCTCCCATGTGTTTGAGGTCATTCCCCTTCCCACATCTTTGCTATTTCTTTCCGCCTGCAGGGCAGTTGTTTTCAGCAGCAACCTTGTTTTCATTCCCTGAAACCCACAGGTGGTAAAGCTAGTTATTGGGCCAGATCAGCAGCTCGTGTAAACCGGTGTAGATCCATTGACTTCAGTAGAGCTGCACCCATCCACACCAGCTGAGGATCTGGCCCTCTACATGCACTTACTCCGCTTGGCTTTGCGGGGCAAATGCCCTCGTTCAGGCTGGGTGTCCCACTTTCTTTCCTAACTCGATCAAAACACCCCTTGGCTTCAAAATGCTCAGCTCTCCAGGAGCGCAGCTCCCTGGTGCGGGAGCCTGGGGTCCGATTCGGTGGTGGTGTAAATGGAGGTGAGCGTTACACATTGGGGTGCGCATGTGCCAGTGGTGATGTGACTTGCTCCAATTCATGGGCTGTCAAAAGAAGGGTGACCAGCCGGCTAGAAGGGAGGCGTGGCAAGAAATGCACGAACAAGAGGGCGTGAGAGAGAGCCAGATCCTGATCCTGGTGTAAATCTGGAGTCACCCTCTTAAAGCCAGTGGAGTTCTTGTGGATGTGCCTCAATGCAACGGGGTTCAGAATATGGCCCAGACTGAGTTGGTGGGTTTATCTTATGCCCTTCTGTCAGCTGTTTTGTCCATGCTCCCTACGCCGCGGTATTTGCCCGCCTTCCGCGTAAAATCAGTAGCAACAGCGAAGCCCCCAGTGGACTCCATGGGGTCTACATACAATTGGGCTTTATCCTTCTCTGTTGTTGTTTGTATTACGGTAGCACCTGGGAGCTCCTGGTGCTCGTCTCTCTGCCAATACATCACAAGGAGAAGATCCCTGCCCCACAGAGCTTGCAATCAAAGTATCAGACTCCTCCTGTCGCTGGTGGAGCTGCTCCTGCTTGGTGAGAGGAGAATCACACCCGCTAACGCTCATGTCTAGACCAAGTAGGCGCCAGGAGCGTCACAGACATCGTCCCTTACTTGGGCTCCTTCATCCCTCGGTAGGAGTCCCATTGAAGACCATGGGATTTACCGCAGGGATGATCTGCTCCGTTATGTTTACAATACGCTGGCTAAGGGACAGACTAGGTATCAGGCCCTATGAGATTGAAGTGCATGGTCCTTTTCATCTCCTCGCTGCCCTGGGGTGCTCCATTGCATTGCCCATGATTGTTCCCTTGTCTAGCACCTTGTCTAGCACCTTTGGGGGTGGTACACAATGGAGATCCTTGCTGCTGAGAAGAGATTCAGTGGGGCCAAATCCTGCTGTCAGTTTTACTGGTGTAAATTCAAAATAACCCCATTCAAGGCAGTGGAATTATTCCAGATTTATCCTCTCGTCGCTGAGATCTGAATCTTGCCCGGTGTGTGAACCGGAGGAGGTGTGTTGAGCTGAAAGAACCTTCAGATCAACAGGGCTGGATTCTGATCTCATTTACACCAATGCAAAACCAGAGTCACTCCATTAAAGGAACCTACTCCAGATTAACTCTGTTGTACCTGAGATCAGGATCTGTAGGATTCCTGAATGCACTGTTCAGTGGACGTGAAGTATAGGGTGGGTTAGGGTGGATAGGGTGCTGGGTCAGGGGACAGGACACTTAGAGCTAGGAATAGAAGCAACATGGGCAGATTACTTTTCTTCTCAGTGCCTCAATTTCCCCATGTGTAAAATGGGTATAATGATCCCACCCTTCCTTTGGAAGGTGCAGTGAGATCTGTGGATGGGAAGCACGATGGAGGCATAAAAGAAAACCCTCCCTCTTGCAGGTGGAAAGTGGTACAAGCGGCACCTGACCTACCGGATCGTGAACTGGCCTTGGTATCTACCCCAGCACCAGGTGCGGCTGGCGGTGAAAGCAGCTTTCGATCTCTGGAGCAACGTCTCATCCTTGGTGTTCTGGGAGGTGCTGGACGGCCCTGCTGACATCCGCCTGGCTTTCTTCCACGGCGACCACAACGATGGACTCAGCAACGCCTTCGATGGGCCAGGTGCTAATCGCTCCCTCATCGTAAGCTTCTCTTTTACACCAGGGGCTCTTACCAGGCAGCAAGCGAGGGGGGGTGGGTGGGAAGGGGAAGAGGCTTGTGATCCTCCAGTGCCACCCCCATGAGCAGATCGGCTGCCCCCATGAGCAGATCGCTGGCCAGGACTAGCGCGCGATGGCTGAAGGAGAAGGATGGGCCTGACTCATCATTCTGGGCTGTCCTATGTAAGATACGGGGGGTCATTGTCCTTCTCTGCATGGCACTGGTGAGGCCTCAGCTGGAGCACTGTGTCCAATTCTGGGTGCCGCACTTCACGATAGATGGGGACAATTTGGAGAGAGTCCAGAGGAGAGCGACAAACATGATCAAAGGTTTAGAAAACCTGACCTGTGAGCAAAGGCTAAAAAAACTGGGCATGTTTAGTCTTGAGAAAAGACTGCCCTGATAACAGTCTTCAGATATGTTAAGGGCTGTTATAAACAGAACTGTGATCAATAGTTCTCCTTAGCACAATGGAACAAACGGCCTAGGGAAGTCATGGAAGTTCCTACACCGAGGGTTTTCAAAAGGAGGCTGGAGAGCCATCTGTCTTGGATGGTTTAGTCACAACAAATCCTGCATCTTGGCAGAAGGTTAGACTAGATGACCCTTGCGGTTCCTCCTAACCCTCTGGCTCTATGATTCAATGTCTACTGGAGGCAGGACATGAAGTTATGGGCTTGATCTGTAGCAAGGGAGACTTGGGTTAGCTGTTAGGAAAAATCTTCTAACTCTCAGGGGAGTTTAGCTCTGGAACAGGCTTCCATGGAAGGTTGTGGAATCCCCATCATTAGAGGTTGCACAAATACCTGACAGGGCTGGTCTAGCTTTACTGGGTCCTGCCTCAGCACATGGGTCTGGACTTGAGGTCCCTTCCAGCCCTGCATTTATGATTCTGTCTCTCTGGTCTCACTCTGGTGCAAGCTCCACTGGCTTGGATGGGGTTCCTCCTGGTTTACACAGGAGTACGTGAGAGCAGAATTGGGGCCACGCTATCCAATGGAAACGGAGGCAGGGATTTAGGGGGGTAGAATGTAATCTTTACTTAGCAGGAGTTTGGCTAGGACACTGGGACTAACTACGCAAGTGACATTGTCTCACTCCTGTCTAAGTACTGAACAACACTAGTCCTGCAACGTGTGCCCTGAGATCTTTCCTGGACACAGGCTCTCAAGGACTTGGGACAGATCCTCAAATGGTGTAAATCAACGGAGCTCCCTTGACTTTGACAGATCTAGGTTAATATACACCAGGCATGGATCTGTGCCCTATTTTTTATTTCTCCTCCGAAGCTGGTTAGTGGTAAGGTGTGGGCCTCTCATTTCTGGGGTGATGGCTACAAATTCCACACCTTCGAAACCTGAGGTTAGCTGCAGGTATTTATTCCTAATGTCCTGGCTTTAAGGAATTTGTGATTCCTTAGAATTTGTTATTATTAGGCAGCATGTTTAAAACAAACACAAGGAAGTATTTCTTCACGCAACGCACAGTCAACCTGTGGAACTCCTTGCCAGGGGATGTTGTGAAGGCCAAAAGTATAACAGGGTTCAAAAAAGGATTAGCTAAATTCCTGGAGGATAAGTCCATCAATGGCTATTAGCCAAGATGATCAGGGATGCAACCCTATGCTCCAGGTGTCCCTAAACCTCCAACTGCTTTAAGGATCTGACACCAGCCACTCTCAGAGCCAGAATACTGGGCTAGATGGGCCATTGGTCTGACCTACTATGGCTGTTCTTATGTTCTTGTGTGATGAATTTGTGACGTCAGTTATTAAACTGTGCTGCGGACTTTCATACAAACTTTTCACAGCTTGGGCTATTTCCTCCCAAGTCCATCACATCCCTTGCTAAGCCATTCTGCTCTGTTATGTCAGGGGCATTTCAATCCCCGTAGCCTTCAGGCAGTGCAGCAGAATAGCTCTTACCGAGTTACTGCAGCATGCCTGCTCTCACGCCCAAGCGATTAACCCATGTGATAAAGATCTTCATGCCAATTTCAATGGAACTACACACACTACAGATAAAATCGCCTGTATTTAGAAGTGAATAACAGAAATCATTTTAATCTCACTATTGCTAAAGAGATTAGTCCACAATATCCAACCATCAGCCTTTTTTTTTTTTTAAAGGCCTGGTTTTAATTCACATTTTAAGAATGTATTTTTGGGACAATTAATTCAAACTATCCAAATGACCAATGAATTTGGTTTTAAAAGAACAGTTGCTTTTGGACTAAGCCCTTTTTTTTATTATACCTGCAAATAAGGGATTCGATTTAAATGCTGTCAGGCCCGTAACGACCCTGATACAGACATCACTTCTTGGTGCCTTCATTCCACAGGTTTCAGAGTAGCAGCCGTGTTAGTCTGTATCAGCAAAAACAACGAGGAGTCCTTGGGGCACCGTAGAGACTAACAAATGTATTCGGGCATAAGCTTTCGTGGGCTAAAACCCACTTCATCGGATGCATGGAGTGGAAAATACAATAGGGAGGTATAAATACACAGCACATGGAAAGATGGGAGTTGCCTTACCAAGTGGGAGGTCAGTGCTAATGAGCCAATTCAATTAAGGTGGAAGTGGGCTATTCTCAACAGTAGACAAGAAGGGGTGGAAATCACTTTTGTAGTGCAAATGAGGCCAATGTAATCAAGGTGGCCCATTTCAAACAGTTGACAAGAAGGTGTGAGTATCAGCAGGGGAAAATTAGTTTTTGTAGTGATTCCACCCTGAATGTTTGTGGTGCATGAAAGGAAATGACTAGCTAGTGAAAAGGAGCCAGTGAGGATTTACCTGAAGGTGAGTGGTTCAAATCCAGCCAAGGTCAGCTGTAACCAATGTCACGTTAGCTGTGATTGGATGCCAGTTCCTATTGGGCTGATTTCCATTTCCCAAACCCACAATTGACTCTTGCTGGCAGACTCAGTGGAGAGGTTAAGGACAGACCAGGACATTTGGCGTGAATTGCTCCTATAGGTAGTTTCTCCCCATCACTGAGGAAGCAAATTTTCCCTGCCCATACACTCCCTGATCTGGGAATAGCTACAGGGCTTCTAACTTTGGGGCTGTCTGTCTCCCACCAGTGTTCTCTCACTAGCTTCCACTGTATCCAGAGGTGGGGTTAGCCCACTGGAGGGCCCCAAACAGGAATGTTTTTGCCCCCCCTTACACCTCACCCACCCCCCAAAAATACTAATTGCATTATTTCCACAAACCAAAAAGTTTACCAGCGCAGCCTGTACTAATATACTTGTTAAAAAGTCCATGTTAAATTGGATGATTGATATTTTAGGGGTAATACTAAATCTAAGCAATTGCTCAGTCTACGTATTCCTAGTGCCACCACGGACCGCATCCTTTGCCCTTTTGTGCCCAGACGTCCCTCGCCAATTGTAGAACAGGACCGGCACATGCATGTGACCTGTGTGTCAGTTGTAACCGCCTCCGCTCCTCTCTTTCCACCAGGGGGCGCCCTGGCGCACGCGTTCTTCCCCCGCCGTGGGGAGGCGCACTTCGACAGCGACGAGCGATGGTCCCTGCACAGCGGCAAAGGTCGCAACCTGTTTGTGGTGGTAGCGCACGAGATCGGGCACACGCTGGGGCTGGAGCATTCACCCGTCAGGAGCGCCCTGATGTCTCCCTATTATAAGAAGCTGGGCAAGGACTTTGTGCTGAGCTGGGATGACATCCTTGCTGTCCAGAACCTGTACGGTGAGCACGGCTCTCCTGGATCCCCTCTATCTTCTGTTGGCTTGCGTGTGTGTTCTCTCCATGTGCTGCCCCAAGCTCTGCACAGGTAGCTGACCCCGCAGGCATCGATAGTGCTACCCAGAAAGACCACAGACGCGGTTTGGTGGCGAAGGCGCTCGGCCAGGTTTATTTTCAACGAAGTACGGTACTAGCGCCCCGTAGATTCTGCAGGTACACTAACACGTATGCCCATTACAATGGACTGGCTCCATCAGCAGCGGGACTTTCTACTGCCCCCTAGGCCGGACAAAGGGTTAAGACAAGGTACCCTGACATTTATAGACAGAGACAAACAACTGGGATAAACAACTCACATACCACCTTACGTGTTTCATGGCATCTATTTGTTACCTCCTCTTGTTCCTTATATCTTGGACAAAACATCCCTATTCATTGTTTTGTCAAACGAACTTCTCTTGTACTAGACTGGGGTGTGTCTGTACTAGCTGGAATATCTTTATGTAAATATCTAGTGCCTAGTCAACTAGCAACAACTTTGCCAAGTTCATGTACTGGACAATGAACTGGTGAGCATCAGCTTTAATCCATGGCCTGACTTTGGTTCACAGCCTCTGGTTCAGGCCTCAGATCTTGCACCAGGCCCAGTCTCTGACTCGCTCTCTGTTACACCCTCTTGTTTCAGCTAGAATGATGAATGATGAATCTTCTGGTTCTCCGGCAATTCTGAAAAGTCAGGGATGGGTGGGGGCAGGGAATCATTGTCTGATCAAAAACAAAAACTGTCAGAATTTCAGGTGAATTGAAAAGTAACAAAAAATTGTTTCAGCAACACTGAAAAGTTTCATTTAGATTTTGACCATTTGAAAACATTTCTGATCTTTTTTTTTTTTAAACGAAGTTAAAGGAAATTTTGGAACAAAAAGTTGCTTCAAACTGGAAAATAGAAATGTTTCAGGGTTTGGGGATTTTGTTTTTAAACAATTCAGTGAAATTGACGTGAATTTCCAAACTGTTTCGGGGTAGATCTGCATCTTTTGCCGAAAAAAATGTTTCAGCTGAAAAGGTTTACCCAGCTCTAGTTCCTTGGTCTAGTTCCTTGTTCGTAACCTCACATCCAGATAAAAGGCTTGTGTGATGTCTAAGTGATTCTGAAGATCACCCCTTTTCCTGGGTTTGCCGAAGCCCTGGGGGAACCCTTCGCCAGAGGATGTTGTGAAGGCCAAGACTATACAAGGGTTAAAAAAGAACTAGATAAGTTCATGGAGGATAGGTCCATCAATGGCTATTAGCCAGGATGGGCGGGGATGGTGTCCCTAGCCTCTGTTTGCCAGAAGCTGGGAATGAGTGACAGGGGATGGATTGCTTGATGGTTACCTGTTCTGTTCATTCCCCCTGGGGCACCTGGCATTGGCCACTGTCAGAAGACAGGATACTGGGCTAGATGGACCTTTGGTCTGACCCAATATGGCCGTTCTTATGGAAGCATCCCGTGTGCAGCCACTCTCCACATCTCATGGTTTCCCTTTTCATCGCAGGAAAGCCTTCCAAGGGCTCAGCTGTGCGGCTTCCTGGGAAGATATTTGCTCATTTCCAGGACTGGAGCCCTGATTTTCCAGGCGACGATCAGCTGCAGGGGAGCCTCGGCTCTTATTACTGCCAGTCCTTCTTCGACGCTATCACCATCGGTGAGTCTCCCAGACGCCGACACGCAGCTGGAGCCCTCTCCCCGCTGCTCCGTCCAGCCCGCCCTCCCTTGTTGCTTGTCATTTGTAGGCGTTTGAGATGGAAAAGACAGAATTCCTAGACCCACTGGCCCGTTTCCCCTCCAGCTGGTGCTGGTGGAGGCAGTGTTAATAACCCCGTGGGGGATCAGGTCTAGGGTACCATTGAAAGGGTTGAGGAAGTAGTACGTGTGTGTGTCCTGAGGAGAGGTGCGCAGGGAAAGAGAGAGACTTGCCAAGTGGGAGAGCTGCTGTGTTGGCCGACACACCAAGGGTTGAACCGGGGACCTCCAGAACTAAAAGCAGGAGCCAAGTGTCCTGGGGTGGGACTATGACAGGCCATGGAGGGGCGGGTGGCTGCAGGAGTCACGGGAGAGAGGACCGAAGGGTCGGTGCTGTCGGGTAGGGATGGGGGTTAGAATGGCGTAGCAGAGGAGCCTGCAGGGCTTGCTCAGAACCTGAATGCGGGGAGAGGAGAGGTGAGTCAAAGATGCCCTTGTGGTGAGGAGATGGGCAGGTGGGGTTGTGACTGGACGGGGAGCAGAGGGCTTGGGAGGAAGTGGCGGGTTTGCCATGGCATGTTCAAGGTGCCTGCAGGGCACCCAGGTGGAGACGTCAGGGCAGAGAGGTGGAGCTGGCACACATGGGGATGGGGCTGGCCCTGGAGAAGATGAGCTCCCCCAGGGTGAGTGAGGAGCCTGAGTGTGGATCCCTGGGGAAAGAGGCAGATACGTTGGCGGGGCAGGAGAAAGGCCTTTGCTGTAGTGGCTTTGCACATGCTGCTTTCTGTTCTGGGTGGGGCGCAGAGGGGGGGGGGGGCGGTTGGCTTGCAGCGATAGGACCCCCCCGCTCAGGTTCGCAAGGCCACGCTCCCTCTAACTCGGTTCCCCCTTCTGCACAGATGCAGATCACAACCTTTACATCTTCAAAGGCCACCACTACTGGGTTGTGGCGAAGGGAGACAACGCCACCGACCCGCAGCTGCTCCAGACCCGATGGGCCGAGCTCCCAGCTGGCATTGACGCGGCTGCTGTGTCGGAGGCAGACGGGAAATTCTACTTCTTCAAAGGTAGCCAGACCCAGATGAGGAGGAGCAAAAATCTCCCCCTTGTGGCTGTGTCCTTGATCTGTCTGTCCGTCCAGAGCATGGCCTGGTGCACCGGGCTCTAGACTGGGAGTCGGGACTCTGGGTTCTGTTCTTGCCTTCGCTGCTGACCTTGGGCAAGTCCCCTTTGCTTTGTTGCGCCTCAGTTTCCCCATCTGTAAAATGGGGAGAATGACACTCACCCTCTTGTGAAACTCTTTGAGATGTAGAGGTGGAAAGCACTTTACAAGCGCTAAGCATTGTTGATTAGCAAGAGACCAGCGCAGAGCTCGAAGCCCCGAGTGTGACAGGGGCTGTGCCCGTGGTGTTAGGGACCCCGATGTAGTCCCCCATCTGACTGTGAACTGCTGCAGTGGGCTGACTTACTGGACATTTAAAGGGGCAGCTCAGGGTCGGTAGGGCAGGCCCAGGCACTCGGCTGCAAAGGAGAATGGATGTCAGTGTGACATTGGCTTGTAATTGTAACAGCTTGGAGACTGTTCAGAATGGGGACTTTGTTCCTACAGCAGGGTGGGGCCCAGCAGTCCCTCTTCCCTCCCTCCCCTCGCTTCCGCCCCTCCTTGCAGGGCTAGGATCAGAAACAGCGTGGGAGCGGGGCAGGCTCTTTGAAAAGAGTTTTTGTTTTTCTTCCCTTCCCATAACCCATAGTCCAGTAACCGAGTGCCCAGCCAGCCAGCCGGAGCTGAGGCCGATGGGACAGTGGGAAATCAGCCCATGTGCCGAGGGCCTGTGGTTGTGGGGGGAAGGAGTTGCTGCTGTTCTTACTGTTTATTTGCATTGCCATCACCACCAGGGAGGGATGTCTGCCGATGTAGTTGTACCGTGCTGAGCACAAGGGGGCCCAACCATAATACAAATGAATAACGAACCCGCCAGCCGTTGGCAGCTGATAGCGCTTTGCAGGCGTCGCGGTGGAAAAGAAGAGGGCTGCAAAGGCAGGCCATGGCTACAAGGATTGTCAGGGAGGTTCTCCCTGTGCATGAGCACCCTTGCAAGGAAGGACGGTCTAGTGGTTAGGGCACTAGAGTGGGTGGTGGAAGAACTGGGTTCAATTCCTGCCCTGCCACAGATTTCTTGCATGACCCGGGGCAAATCACTTAGCCTCTCTGTGCCTCAGATCCTCATCTGTACCATGGGGATAACAGCCCAGCCTGACCTCACAGATGTGTGGGGAGGAGAAATACATCAGAGATTGTGGGGCGCTCGGACACTACAGTAACGGGTCCATAGTAGACAGTCCAGTGCCTTTAGCCAGCGATTGCAGAGATCTCAGTTTACAGCCCAAAACGTCGATGGGGGACATTTCCCGTTGATCTCCGGGGTCCCTGGGATTTCAGTACACGGCACCGCTCGGGGCTCGTTAGCCAGAGGTGCACTAAGGGGCAATGGAGGGTTCACTCTGTGTGGAGGATCCCAGTAAGGGCTGGTCAGTGCACTCACCGCTGGTTGCATCAGTCCGGCCATCCCTGAGATCCTTGGTTTTGCTCCGGAACGATTGGCTTGGCATTGAGCTGCTGCGCACCAGCGGCCCCTACGGGAAGCAGTGGGAATAGCAAGTGGCCAGCCGGTTGTGTATTGTGTTGGTTTTTGCACAACGTGGCAGCCCTGGGGCCTCGGGGCAGCAGGAACAGGAAGAGCAGGGTGACCTTGCCTCACCCCTGCCCTGGAGGGATCTCCTCACAATGGCTGAGAGAGGAGATTAGCCAGCAGCCCATTCAGTCCATCTCTAAGGAGACCAGTTCCACTGCATTCATCCACTAGTGCCTGCCTCGTTTAGGCTGCATGCCCTTTGGGAGAGGGACTGCACACTCCTCTATCTACTGGGTAGCACAAAGCGCTCCATAAATCCTGGTCAGAGACAGGCTCTTCTCACGTGGGCTTCGGTCCGTGCCCTGGAAGAGGTGAATGGCCCTGTATCCCATTGCCAGCCCCTTCAGCCAGCCTCTCCGCCCCCTTCTGTTCAGGGGTGGGGAGATGGGAGTGGAAGACCTAGAGTTTATTGAGCTGGTTGGCCTGTCGGGATGGCTGCCCTGTCTGCTGTGTGTCTGGCAAGTGACTTTGGCACCGAGTAAATATAATCGGGATAAAACAGGTGTTTGTAGCCTCAGACTTGAGAGACTTGGATTCAATTCTCTGCTCTGCTACAGACTTCCCGAGAGATCTTGGGCAAGTCACTTAGCCTCTCTGCACCTCAGTTCCCCAGCTGTACCATGGAGATAACAGCCCTACCCTGCCCTGCCTCACCAGGGTGTTGGGAGGAGAAATGCATGAAAGAAATTGTGAGGCGCTCCGGTATTACGGTGCTGGTCACCCTATAAGTACCTTAGGTAGGATATCCCGAGCAGGTGCGTTCTCCCTTGTGAGCCCAGAGCTGGGTTTGATCACAGGTTTCCTGAGCGCATCTAGGCCTCTTTGCATTCCACGTTAGCCCCTTAGGATCCTCTGTTGTCGATTCATCTGTGAAGGGGACATTAGTTGGGCTGTTTTCTTTTAATAATAAACCCCAAACCTGTAAGTATCCTTCTTCCCCCTGGGAATCGCTCAGGGATTCTGATGTAGGGCTGGGCAACCTGTCACAGCACTGACACCTGCTGATTGTTTGTCATTACGAAATCTACGCCCATCTCCCTCCTCCCTCGGAGTCAGCCTCTTGTAGCCATCTCCTTGATTTCCCCGCCCCCCCCCCCGGTTTGTTTTCATTTGATTGACAGACAGTTTGTTTTCTTTTGATTGACAGCCATCAACGGTGCAGCCGGCATGTGTGCCCAGCATGGGGAGCATGTATAGATTGGTGGTCCCAGGACACAGGGACTCTGCAGCAGCTGGCTACGGGAACCTGTGGAAAGCAGCTTCCCCAGCTCTGCCCATGATCTCAGAGTGGCTGGGTGTGTCTGCGGAACTAGTCCACTACCAAATGCAGGCACTAGGATTCAGGGTCCATGCCCACGGAGGGGAATGGGGGCAGGCAGGTCTGACCTCTCGTAGCTATTCTTTGCAAACTAAGCTGGACAGTGCTGGATGTGGGCACCACCCACAAGGTGTTCATCCTTCCGAGGCAGATTATCTGAGTTCTGTGCAATGCACCATGGGGGAGCCGGCCCCGGATCTGAATCCCAGCCCAGGGCGTGGGACCCCCGGCAGCGTGGTGCTGGGCCACAGACGAGCCTGCTGCGCGCAGCCTGGGGTCATTTAGCTCGGCAGGAAAGGCTCCTGCTTTTAGATCCAGAGGCGCCTCCTGCCGTCAGCCCACTTGGGGTGCAGTGTTACATTCGAACCACAACATCATCTGTCCTCCTCCAAGTGCCTGTTTGACCTGCCCATGTGGCCTAGTGGATAGAGCATTGGCCTGGGACTTCAGAGACCTGGGTTCTATTCCCCGCTCTGCTACTGTCCTGCTGGGTGACTGTGCCGTGCCTCAGTTTCCCCATCTGTAAAATGGCAGGAATGGTGCTGCGCTCCTTTTGTAAAGCGCGTTGAGATCTGCTGATGAAACGGGCTGTCTGTTATTTATTAACTACACACCTTTGAGAAACCAGCTCCCATTGTCAAAATGCTGTTGATAGATCATGGCTCTTGACTTCCCTGCTGTGTGTCCTGGCCCCTACACAGCCTCCCCCGTCAGCGATCCTAACCAGCTTTGTCTCTGGCTTCTCCCCAGGCGGCCGATGCTGGCGATACAAAGGGTCCGCCCTGGAGGCGGGATTCCCCCAGAAGTGCAGCACGAGCAACCTTCCTCGCCACCCCGACGCGGCCCTCTATTTCCAGCAGCTCCGCCATCTGGTGCTTTTCAAGGGCCCCAAGTACTACGTGGTGAGTGAGGAGTCCCTGAAGGTGGAGCCCTACTACCCCAGGAGCCTGAGGGACTGGAACGGGGTCCCGGCCGGGGTGAATGGCGCCCTGACACAGCAGGATGGCTTCGTGTACTTCTTCAGGCAGGACCAGTACTGGAAGTTCGACCAGGCCAAGCTGCAGGTGGTGGCGACGGGGAAATGGGCCGCCCAGCTGCCGTGGATTGGCTGCTGGGGCAGGAATTCCAGTCAGACTCTCTTCTGATCTCCCACACGATCGGACATAACCAGGGGCCATGCTGTGCCTTCCGTCTCCCCCACGCATCGATGACAAGGGCACAATCCGGCCCTGAACGTGGCATCGAAAAGATGGCGGCTGATCCCCATCTCCTGCCCTGCTCTTTACTGGGAGGGCTTTTATTCAGATACACGTTTAGCTTCCCACGTCGGTCCTTCACCCAGGTACCTCTCGTCAATGATCTACTTGAACTCCCATCTCAGGAGTCATCCCAATGACTGCCGCAGGCGAGCAGGGATAGTCCCGACCTTGAGGTGAACAGGGGGCAGATCTCTCCGGCCAGAGTGTTCTTCAGTGGTTTAGCCAATGTCCCCCCCCTAAACAGAAGGGCTAAAATGGGTATTTTACAGAGCTCTAGAGAAGACGAGACCAGCTCAAAGACATCTCCACTTGCAAACAGCAGGAGACTGGCCCTTTAGCCTGGCGAGGTTGGATAATCCCAGAACTACCACCCTGACGTGCCAGGGTCCAGACGATAGACATTTAAAAAATATTTCAAGGGGCTTTTTGGTCCAAAAATGCCAACATATTTCCCATAAAATGAAACGTTTTGGGAGGGGGAGACCCTAAAAAATAAAACCCTGTTGACTTTTTCCATATCTTTTTGGGTTGTTTTTTTCATGTTGTTTTTCACAATATTTTTAATGGGAATTTTTATCAAAACTGCTATTGACATTTTTCGTTTACCCCAAACTGGGTTTTTCACTAGACCGTTTATCGGAAAAATGGGCCCACGGTGAACCTGCAAAACAGAACATAATTTCCAAATGATTGGCGATTTTTATTTTATTTTTTTTCATTTTTCCAGCGGCTCTAAACTTGCTGTGTTCATTGGGTGACACACGAGAACAACTCTGAGAATTCCCCGGGCCAAATTCAGGGGTTAGCGTAGGCTACTGTAGCTTGCTGAGAGATCCAGAAGTTGTGAATTACAGCAGTTTAGACTGGCATCCGTTTGCTTGGTGGAGGAGGTGTTCTGTATAGCCGTGAGAGTATCCTATACTGTAAACCCAAAACACTGTACACGCCTATTAAAACCCTTTGAAACGGCATCAGCTTGTGCTTCTGAATTAGCTGGGAGCATCTGAAAAGAAGCATCGTCTCCTAAGGGCAACGGTGAAAGTTACACTCCTGGAAACCAAAATCCAGACTGGGAAAATAGACATAATGGCGGGGGGTTGGGGGAGGTTTGGATTACATGGGACATAATAGGTCTGCTCCATCTCTGGCTCCTGGCTGATTCCGTGATTGTGTACAGGTCTGTCGCATCTTAGGCGCATTTAACATGTGCGATTTCAGCTTTACGCGGTCGGCAAAAACAAGAAAAAAAACAAAAAAAAGAGAAAAATAACAATTTAAATACTGTTTCTGTAGGGCGGGCGATTCTGCCCGCCATTACACTCAATGTAATTTTGACTATACGCGGTTTTCGCTTTAGGCGCTGACCGCGGAACGTAACCCCAGCGTAAGATGAGACAGACCTGTATTGATTTCTCAGGTAATGCCCTAGGCTGGGCTGTGATGTGGTGCTCAGTGGTGGGGCCACATCACGCAGATGGATCAGCTAGGGAATTTCTCTGCCTGGTCTCTGGGGGTTGTCTTTCTGACGTTCTCTCCATCTTCTTGGAGATGTGTCACATCTGGATGCCTAAGCGGGAGCTGGCCTGGGTAGCCCAGGAAATCAAGAAACAGAATAGTAACACTACGCTTGCATCCTGCCCACGCTGCAGAAGGTGCCCAGCAGGGTTTGTTCCTGTGCTGGGAGAGGGGCCTGCAGAGATGTTGCCCTGTTTTCTTTCAAGAACACTTTGGACTCTCAACTCCTAAGCCCCCAGGAGGGTGAGTGAATGTCTCAGAGGAGGTAGAGGGGGACACATGTTTTGCTGGAGTCTGCCATCAAAAGCGTTTCAATCCTTGTCTACGGCTGCCTCCTCACCAGCAGCTGTCCTGGCTCACACCCTCTTTGGAGGTGACCTGACTTCCAGCCTCTCCAGCTTTCGCTTGCAGTGTGGGGCTCTCCAGTTTTGTTGATTTAAGCAGCTCTGGGTTTGCCTGGCATCCTGGTTTGGTCCAGCAGAGGGCACTCCTGGGCAGGAATTAAAAGATTTTATAACAATGTAGGGTAAGGCAGCCTTTCCCATATAAAAGCCAAATCCCAGTTCCTTGGCCCTCTCTCCAAAGCCTCTCAAACCGCAGCGTGCCCAGAAGACCACCAAATTGGGCTGGGTTGACTCTGGTAGAAGAGCAATTTCCAGAGTCCTCCAGCCTTCACAGAGAATGCTGTACCAGCCGCCCCTTCACATTTATCATGCCAGCTTGAGCCCTCTGCTGAAGCGTAGGGAACAAGGTGATACCTCAAGTAGGTCCTCTGTTGTGAACCCTGCTAACTAATAATAACTGTTCTCCCTCAATCACAGGGACTATTGCAATGATCTTAGGCAGCTCTGGGCATCTCACCCTTAGCTCACAATATTGCCAGCTCTCCCGACAGCTGATGGTTTTTCTTAAAGCCCCCTGCTCCTGGAGGCATGTGATTTTTGTGAGAAATTCAGCTTTCATTTAAAAACAACTGCAAGTTGCTAGCCTTCCTTGCTGCAGAGAAAAGCTTGAGAATGTGACCGCAGTGAACGCCAAAAGGCTCAAAACCCAGAAGGCAAAGAAAAGGAATCTCATGATTTTTAAGCCAATCTCGAGATTTTTTTGGGGGAGGCGTCTGGCTTGTTGGTTTCTTTTGAATGTTTGTGGTTGGCATTGCTGAGTTTATTTTAACAGATTAGCTGCCAGCAAGGGAGTGGAGTGGGCTGGTTAGTGGAATCCTGGAGACACCTTCTCATGTTCTCTGTATGTATATATATCTTCTTACTGTATGTTCCATTCTATGCATCCGAAGAAGTGGACTGTAGCCCATGAAAGCTTATGCTCAAATAAATTTGTTAGTCTCTAAGGTGCCACAAGTACTCCTGTTCTTTTTGTTTTGGACCAAATAGGATGAAATTCAGTGTTCACAATAAAGGCACAAAGTGGGTTATTTTCCAGGGCTGGGGAAAAGTTTCCTTCTGATCTGATTGTCGCAGGCGCCTGTCAGAAGCTTTTAATCCGTAGCTGTCCAAAACAGCTTCGATTGTTCAAATTGCAACTGGCACAACAACAGACCATGCAGATTTCCCAGGGGCTCTTTTTCGCCCTGGCCACTGCCTGCTCAGCTGCCTCTTCCCTGTACTAAAACCCAGTCCCTGCAATGAAGAGCTGGTTTAACTCTGCAAAGCATTTAGGGCTACAGTGTGTATGAAGGGCATTATACTAAATAAGGGCCTGCTCCCGCCTTGGGATGCAATCCTTCAGTGGGGATTAAAGGGCCTCACCTCACAGGAGCAGGCCCCCGATTAGCAAGGATTTCTTCCGGCATTGTGATTTGTTAATTTCGTTTTCCTCCAGAGCTGAAATAAGGAGCATGGAGGATTAACTCATGGCCGTCCATTGCAGCAGAGCATGGGTGATGCCGGTTCTGTTTGGGGATGAGCTGTTGAGACACGATATTGACCACTTCCTAGCCCACACCAGCTCTGGCTAAGGAGTCACTCCTGCCCCCCTTTCTGAAGAGACAAAGGGGCATTTGCCCTGTTTGTTTTTCTTCGTGTTGTAACATGCCAGTGGTGGTTTTTGTTTGCTGCCTATTGACACCCAGGTATGTCGGCCGGGGACAGGATATAAAGCGCAGAACAATGCGGAAGGTGTCGCAATACATGCGGAGGGCAGGACGGGCCGAGTTCATTCCTGCTCCAACTTCGCAGCCCTCAACCAACTTACCCCACAGAGGGATCTGGCCCCCTAGCCCAGCCTCCACCAGCTCCCAGTGTGCAGTGGCAGTGGGGGAGATCGATAGGGGGAAGGGACAGAACAATCACAGGTCTATGAAAGGGCTGGGAAGGAATTTCTTCTTCAGATAAGAGGCTGGGAAGAAAGGCCAAGCATGTTAATCAGAAAGGATGGCAGCTCCCCGGACTTCAGGGAAATCAGACGTGGAATTGCTAATGAAAGGGCATGTTCCCGGAGGCGGCATGGACGCGCCTCATTTGATGAAGGACAAATAGGATCTCACGCAGTGTTGGAATTAGGCCAACGCTGCACTACAGTCTGCTAATAGTTACGCTCCCCATCTCCATCCAAGGATCGCAGGGCACCTGATACATCTTAGTGACTGACCCCGACAACGCACCCCAATCCCAGGAGGTAGGTGGGCATCGCTAGGCGCATTCTCCAAATGGGGAAACAGGAGCACCCAAAGGTCAGGGGACCTGACCAAGGCCACGCAGCAAGTCGGTGGCAGAACCGGGAGTAGAACCAAAACCCAAGCCCCTGCGCTAACGACGAAACAATGCGACCTTTTCTCCGGTCGTGGGAGGTACTTCGCGTGGCAGGAGGCAAGATGTTGATGGTAAAGGGTGCCGATTCCAGCCCTGATCGGAGGTGAGCCTGCCCCTCGCTGTACGTTTCAGGGGTTCTGATAATAAATTAGTTGTATTATCCTAGCACCTGGGAGCCTCCATCATGGACCACAGCCCTATTGTGCAAGGCGCTGTACAAACGCAAGGCACTGTCAGGCTCTTAACCGCTTCTATAAGGGCTGACACTTGGAGGAGGGGGGGGGGGTCGTTTGTGAAGGGGTTTTTCCCTAGCACTAGATCTGTGATTGTATCTATGGCCTGGCGGTCAGGCTCTGCCATTCACCTCCATGCAGGTCCCACTGTCTAGTGAGAAACGTGCTTATCCTTTTCCATAGATGGGCTCCAATTGTGTTAACGCAGGAGGCCCAATGAGTAGAACTCGCTGTTCCTCACCGGTCACTTGCTTTTACAGCCTGGACCCATTCCTTCGCCAGGGAGCACTGGCAGGGGGTTGGAATTAGAGCAAGAGGGCACTAGATAAACATCTCGGCTCAAGGCAGGATGGGATCTCACTGGCTGCTGAGCTATCTAAGATCTTCTCTACATGGGGAAAATGTTTCAGAGCCTGTTCTCCCGCTATAACTAAAGCAGAATAACCACAGCCAAAGGGTGCCGCCACGTGCTTCGGTTATGCTGCTTTAAGGCACTTCCCTGTGAATCAGGCATCCACAAAGCACTGTGTTTTTTCCAGATAACCATAAGAACGGCCACACTGGGTCAGACCAAAGGTCCATCTAGCCCAGTCTCCTGTCTTCCAACAATGGCCAGTGCCAGGTGCCCCAGAGGGAATGAACAGAACAGGTAATCATCAAGTGATCCATCCCCTGTCGCCCATTCCCAGCTTCTGGCAAACAGAGGCTAGGGACACATCCCTGCCCATCCAGGCTAATAGCCATGGATGGACCCATTCTCCATGAATGTATCTAGTTCTTTTTTGAACCCTGTTATAGTCTTGGCCTTCACAACATCCTCTGGCAAGGAGTGTGACAAAGTGGGAATGTTTTGATGTGTTCTTTGAATACTGAGCGGGGAGTATTGACCGGGGAAGGCTGCAGGGGAGCTTGGCTGGGACTGCCTGCATGAGGGAAGGGAGATACCTGAGCATGTAACATGAGAACCCAGGAGGGGGGTTGAAGACCAGGTAACACCTCTGACCTGGAATCTGGACAAAGGACAAAGGCTGGGGGAGGGGCCGGGGGGAAGGGCAGGAAGGAGAAGCCTGGAAGGTTTTTCAGTTTTTGTTTTGGAGCTGACTGGAAATAGAGAGGGGAGCCCTGACAGGGCTTGGGCTTCCCAGCGGGGCCGGGGCCTCCCTGGGGCCCCCAGATGGACCTAACTAAAGGGGATTCCGTTGTCTGCACCGGCAAGACCTGTTTTGGACTGTGTTCCTGTCGTCTCAATAAACCTTCTGTTTTACTGGCTGGCTGAGAGTCATGGTGAATTGCAGGAATCCAGGGGTGCCGGGCCCTGACTCCCCCACACTCCGTGACAAGGAGTTCCACAAGTTGACTGTGCGTTGTGTGAAGAAATACTTCCTTTTGTTTGTTTTAAACCTGCTGCCTATTAATTTCATTTGGTGACTCCTAGTTCTTGTGTTATGAGAAGAAGTAAATAACACTTCCTTGTTTACTTTCTGCACACCAGTCATGATTTTCTAGACCTCTGTCATATCCCCCCGTAGTCATCTCTTTTCCAAGCTGAAAAGTCTCGGTTTTATTAATCTCTCCTCATACGGAAGCCGTTCCATACCCCTAATCATTTTTGTTGCCCTTTTCTGAACCTTTTCCAATTCCAATATAACTTTTTTGAGATGGGGCGACCACATCTGCACACAATATTCAAGATGTGGGCGTACCATGGATTTATATAGAGGCAATATGATATTTTCTGTCTTATCATCTATCCCTTTCTTAATGATTCCCAACATTCTGTTAATTTTTTTGATTGATGCTGCACATTGAGCGGATGTTTTCAGAGAACTATCCACAATGACTCCAAAATCTCTTTCTTGAGTGGTAAAAGCTAATTTAGACCCCATCATTTTATATGTATAGTTGGAATTATGTTTTCCAATGTGCATTACTTTGCACTTATCAACGTTGAATTTCATCTACCATTTTGTTGCCCAGTCACTCAGTTTTGTGAGATCCTTCTGTAGCTCTTCGCAGTCTGCTTGGGACTTAACTATCTTGAGTCGTTTTGGATCATCTGCAAATTTTGCCACCTCACTGTTTATCCCCTTTTTCCAGATCATCTATGAGTATGTTGAATAGGACTGGGCCTGGTACGGACCAGACTGCTTTCTGGGAAGGCATCCCATGGTGCAATGTTCAGCCGTCAGGCTTTGTGCATTCTGGGATTGTTCTCATGGCAGCACATTGTCTGCAGCTATACACATCCTCACTTGTCAAATCATCTCAAGAACAAGCATTGTGGAATGTCCCGAACAGTTGCTGAGGAATTAAGGGATTGCTGGGGGATTTGGGGGGTGGTGGTGATGTCTAATTTAGAGTATGTGGCTCTGATGAAAGCGGAGTTTCTGGCAGTGCAGGATGAGCCTCAAAAGAAACAGCTGAGCTGTTTGGTCAGAATATGTTAAATCCCATTTTTCTACTCAGTGTCACTCACAATAACTCCCTGGAGCTTAAAATGGAAATCTCTTCCCGAGCTGAAATATTTTTACTCCATTGCATGTAATGATTTGTTATTGTATGGTTATGCAAGAGTGCTGGGCTACACACCCTGGTTTGTTATCGTAGGGTTGCTCAGAAGCGCTGGGCTACATGCGGACTGGTTTGTTATTGCTGGAGTGCAGGGCAGCATGCGTTGATTTGTTATTGTAGGGCTACGCAAAAGCAGTGGGCTACGTGCACTGGTTTGTTATTGTAGGGTTGATCCTGAGCAATAAGTGGATCACATGAGCTGGATCAAAGTGGGGAAGCAGAAATGGAAGGAGGAGGCTTCTCCAATGAAGTCCGAGAAGTAGTAGGGAAAATAAAAGGAGCTGCTTCCCCTGACCTCCCTTGTGGGACAGGGCAGAAGAAATATACACAGGGCACCTGCTAATTAGCACTGCCCCAGTTGTCTATGCTGAGATCCTCCCAACTTAGCTCCTTGGGCTGGGTGTGATGGAGCTTCTACTTCATGCAATACGGCAAGCTCCAAGCCACCAGAGCCCGGTTTACAATGGGTCTTTTCTCCTCCGCGACCTTCTCAGAGTATGTCAGGCACGCTGCATTCCTGAGCCTGCGGGAATATTTGAGATTCTTGGGCCACTCGGACCCCCTTCCCCAATGTGGTGTTGGCTGGCGGAGGTCAATTCTGGGCCAAGTCACAAACTCCTTGCGCGCTCGCTCTTGGGGGTGGGGGTGGGGTTACGCTGATGCAGCCAAACCATGTGAGGCTAAATCTCTGGCCCATAAAATGTCCATTATATGGATGGAGGTTTTGAGCAAATGATCCAAACTAGATACTGTAATCCTGCCAGCAGGAAAGCAAGTGTCTGGGGACCTATTCATGTTCTGGTGTTGCCAACTTTCCCAATTAATGGTGTTCTTAAACCCTCAGCTCCTGGAGCCATGTCTTTATAGAAAAAAAGTCAGAAGAAATGAAAAGAAATTAAGTTTCTAGTCCTTGTGATTGCAGAGAAAAGCTTAAAGACACGAAGCAAGTGCATCCTAGAGGCTCAAACACCAGAAGGCAAACAAAAAGAACCCCATATTTATTATTTGTAAAAGTCTCATGATTTTCATGCCAATCTCACGAATTTTTTTGGATCTGATCCATTATTTTTGATACGCTTGGGTTTGACACTGCTGCATTCCCACCGAGCCCAGATTGCAAAGCCAGTATTTGACTCTCAGCATAGTACTAACGTGTCTTCAGATTAAGTCACTAACTTAAATGGCTGGCTTCATGCTATCCAGCCATCTGCTGCCAGCTCTGGAGCAAATCTCTCAGCCAGAAACCCAGAGTTCCTCCAGCAAATGGATGAGCTTCCAGACACCTGCTGTGCTAATATCCCTGGAACTCACCTGCTCCCCTGGGACCAGATCCATGGCATCAGGATTCCTACAGCCAGTCAGGGTGATTCTAATCCAACCAGGGAGCTGAAGGCATTTCAGCCTGCTAGGCAACTAGGAAAATATACGAGCAAATATAAAAGGTCGGAAGTTGCCTGTTTATAAATGTCTTTCCTGCACTTCTAGCACGGGTTGCGGTTGTGTGGGACCAGCGAGATGATGAGCACCTCGCAGGTCTTTCAGTGTTGCAAGACCCAAGACCAGTGAAACAAGCAAGGCTTGAAAAATCCACCCCATCCAGGGCAAAAATGTCCTTGGGGAGTGCGGTGATCTTCCGAACATTACGTTTCTAGCTCGAAGCAGAACCCCGTTGAAGGGAGTGAAACAGTCCTGAATCAGGTCCATTCATGCTGCGGCCACTGACAAGGACCGGGGAGAGGGGGAGCTGGAAATGACTGGCAGAGCAGCACAGACCCACTAGTACCTGTGCAGCAGACAGGAGGTTCTGGAGGGCGAGTGGTGGACTAGGCAGAGTACGCTCCTTCTTCCTTCCGCCGGTCAGTGGGATTGGAGGGGTGGCTTCAGATGAATGAGCACTTCATTGACCGCTTTGGTAGCGTCCCGCTGAGATCAGAGGGCCAAGCACTTAGGAGAAATGTCACCAAGCATGTGGGTGGCTGGGGAGAATCCCTGGAGGTCTTGGGCTGAGGTCAGAGGAGAGTAGCTTAGCCCACCGGCTGCGCTGTGCAATGACAGCGGCAGTATGTAGGATGTTTTATTGGGGGATCACCTGGCGGGAAACAGCTGTGTAAACAATTGCCTCTTCCTGCAGGTGCTGGAGCCTCCCAGGGTGGAGGAAAAAGAACCATCCTCTTCATCAGCCTGGTTATTGATTAATGCCTTCAGCTCTCAGGTACCCGTGGCCAGCTATATGGTGCACTGCATTCTGCTTCCTGTTTGGTGGGCGCACCCAGCGTCATCTCTGGAAAGTCCACAGCCAAGAAGCTTAGCGGACTGGTGAAATCAACAACGCAGGCAGATATCAAGGGGCCAAAAGGCACCTACAGGAAAGGACAGCGCTCCTAAGGTAGGAATTGAGAGCTGGTGTGTAGGCCAAATCCTTCACTGGGTGAGGACAGAGTTTAGTTATGGCAGAGCATAGAGGAGAAAAGCAAGGAGAGTAGTTTGTGAATCAGGCCCCATCTGCCATAGGAGACAGCCTGGTCCCATCAGGCCAGTGCATGTGGCCGGTCCAGAGACAAGCACTTACAGTAGCATTTCATCTTCTATGGATGAGAATTGTCGATTTAGCTGTGAGACCAGAGCCTGCCATTCTCCCGACAGGGACGATGGCTCCATCTACCCCAGCAAATGTATAAATCCCAGGGCTGTAACATGGTTATAACACAGCTTGGTCCTGCGCACACAAGGAGATCATGGCACCATCATGTTTTAACACACATCCCCAGCAAGGTCCGTATTCTAGAGTTAGAACTTACGGCCGATCCACACGGCTGCCGGACCTCGGCTATTAACAGCTACCACTGCTAGCATGGTAGTGTGAGCAGGGCCAAAGAGGGCGGCACAGAGAGAAAAACTCAGCTCGTCTATCTGCTTAGAGAGCTCAGCTTTTCTTGTGCCTTCATCAGCCAGAACCCAAGTGCCTCCCCCCCCGTCCTCCGGGTTTCCTAGTGGCGCTTCACCTGCTATCCAATTAGCACCCCTTAAACTGCACCTCTATTCTCAGATCACTGCTCTGCAGCTTTTAACTCACTACTGCACCTACATGAAAGTAACTGAGTCCTAGGGAGGGTGAAGACCTTCTTGAGGAACAAACATCCAGAACTCCAGGTGGCAGAGAAAAGCATGTGAGAGAGTAACAGAATCTCTCTCACACAAAAAGGAATAGGAGTACTTGTGGCACCTTAGAGACTAACGAATTTATTGTAGAAAGCTTCTGCTACAATAAATTCGTTAGTCTCTAAGGTGCCACAAGTACTCCTATTCCTTTTTGCGGATACAGACTAACACGGCTATTACTCTGAAACCTCTCACACACACACGTTCATACACACAATGTGACCACAAGAGCCGCTGGGAGATTCTCACTTCCTTGGGCTGAAATTGGGCTGAAATTGACTCCTTTGCAGAGGGCCAATGTAAACCAGTTGCATCTGACGAAGTGGGTATTCACCCACGAAAGCTTATGCTCCAATACTTCTGTTAGGCTATAAGGTGCCACAGGACTCTCTGTCGCTTTTACAGATCCAGACTAACACGGCTCCCCCTCTGATACTTTCCACCGGTCAGTGTGTGTCTTGCCCAATCCACCACGGACGACCCGGGTCCTACAGCCCCACGTACAGAGCCTGGCTCTTTAGCTCGTGCTGCAGCAGCTCATGGTTTTAGCTCTGGAGTTGAGCTGGTGGGGAATTTTTTGACAAAATGTTTTTTCCTCAGGAACTGCTGATTCGTTAAAGCCAAAGCTGTTGGCGGGAAAGGGTCGGTTTCCCAGAAGCTCCCTGGCTCAAACCAATGTTGGAAAACAAAGTTTTGAAGCTGTCGAACTGTCCCGTTGCAACGTTTTGGTTTCCCAGTTTGAAACAACTTTTTGTTTGACAATTTCAGCTCATTATAGTGGGGGTGGGGGAGGAAGGTCGAAACGAAAAGTTTCAAAATTATTGAAGTGAAATATTTCAATTGACCCAAACTGTTTCCCCCCCCCCCCCCCCCCAAAGATTTTAAGGTCGTAAAAATTTTGAAGATTTTTGACTTTTTGTCCCCATTTGGGATGGGAAAAAATGTCCAAATCTCAAATTTTTTTTTGCAGGATGAGAAAACCGTTTCCTGCCGAGCGCTGTTCTGGGGTCCCTGGTTCGATCCCCGAACACTGGCAAAATAGCATCTGTCACAACAAGCACAAGGCCTATGCACTACCCTATTTTGAGGGCTTAGCTGTGATTTAAGGGGTGTGTAGGCAGGGTGGGTGCAAGGATGTTTCGCGCCCTAGGTGAAACTTCCACCTTGCGTCCCCTCCCCAGCCCTGTGGCAGCTCTCCGCCCCCCCTTTGCCCTGAGGCACCCCCCCTGCGGCAGCTCCCCCCCTCCACCCTAAGGTGCCCCCCCGTGGCAGCTCCCCACCCACCCCCTCCGCCCTGAGGCGCCCCCCACGCGGCAGCTCTCCCCGGCCCAGGGAGCCGTGCGGCAGGTCCCCGCCCCAGCTCACCTCTGCTCCGCCTCCTCCCCGAGCACGCTGTCGCCGCTCCACTTCTCCCGCCTCCCAGGCTTGCAGCGCCAATCAGCTGTTTGGCGCCGCAAGCCTGGGAGGGAGAGAAGCAGAGCGGGGCGGCGTGCTCAGGGGAGGAGGTGGAGCAGAGGTGAGCTGGGGCGGGGAGTGGTTCCCCTGCGTGCCGCCCCCCCCCTTACTTGCTGCAGGCGGCACTCCCCGCGCCCCCCTGCCCCAGCTCCCTCCGCCTAAATGCCGACGACTTGCTGCCAAAGGACCCGAAATGCCGCCCCCCAAATGCTAGCGCCCTAGGCGACCGCCTAGGTCACCTAATGGGTTGCACCAGCCCTGGGTGTAGGCCGCCTACACGGGGAATTTCAGCCTCCCTGACAGCTGATGAGTGGCTCTAATGAAGCTCCGCTCTCCAAGTCAGGGTGCTTCTACGCCAAGGATGTTGTGAAATCTTCCCCCGATGATCTGTCAGCAGTGTAGTGCTACCTGTGTTAGCAACGGTGGCCGAGCTATTGCCTGCCAGCACTGGTGCCAGCTAAGTCTGGTACGCCAGCAGCCAACAAAGGCTGGTGCTCCCATCCCTGCTGGCACTGGGAGAGCTTGCATCAGCGCTAGACTAATGGTAGGAGAATTTCAGCAGCTTCCCAGTATAGACATGACCCATGCTGATGGCCGGTCAGTGGAAACGGGACTGCTGAGGGGGAATGATCAGTGAGTGGAGGTTGAAGGGGTGCCAATCACAGAAAACAGACATGATCAAACCCTGGGGCGAGATCCAAAGTCCACTGCAGCCAATGGAAAGATGCTTGTTTGGCTCCAAAGCCCTTTTCCACTCCCAGCACTGACTGTGCAGGATGTATGTATCTCCGTCCACTGTCAAATGCCTTCCTCCACCAACAGAATCTACCATAGCCTCTTGCATCCCATTACTCTTAGTTGCAGCCCTTTTTATTGCCCTGAATAATCCCTCGGCATCCTTGGGATTTTTTTAACATGCTTCACATCCAGGGACTGTCTCTGTCTCCGGTTGGAAAGTGCCTGTCACTTTTTTGGGTTGCTAATGCAATCTGTATAATACCCCTATTCTTATATGTAGCGCTCAGATGCCAGCGTGGAAGAGGAGGAGGTGGAGATATTGGTCTGAGGTGTGTAAGAAACCCTCTGTATTGCTTTTCTCTTCCATTGGGGGCGGAGGGGAGGCTGGCAAGGGGAGAGCTGGTTGGAAAATGTTTGGGTTTGTTGGGAGGGTTTTTGGGTGGAAATGTTTGACTTTTTGTCAAAAAACCCCAAAGCCCCAAACTGAAAAAATTCTCAATATTTGGCAACCAAACCCCACAACATTTTGGCTGAAAATGCTACTCACCAAACCTTTTTTTTTTTTTTTTTTTTTGGCCAAAGCCTGTTGAAAAAAAAAATATTGTTGGTTGGCCCCAAATGTTCAGATTTTCGCGTTTGCAGAGACACACCGAATTGTTTTGAGTAAAAACAGATGCTTTGTGCAGACATTTTTGTTTAATTGAAAACGCCTCATTTTCCATCGAGGAAAAAGTTCCAATGGCTAATTTTCAACCAGTCCTATTGGAAAGTCTCTTGTGTGCTGCGGAAGATCACTGAGCACAGGGGCCAGGTAGAGAAGTCATCATGCAGGGAGCCCCTCACCTTCTTTTAGGAGCCAGAATACTGATGCCAATGCAGTCTCTGCCTGTCTGCCGTGTCAGGCGATTTATGGGGGAATAAAGGAGAATGATTAGTCGCCACTTCATTTTCTCTTTATTTCTTCATCTTCTGTTCCCCCTGGAGCGACAGCCAGGTTGATGGAATCTGGAATAAGGGACGATCGCACGTTATGATTGCAGAGGGGGCAGGGGAGGTTTGGTTTTTTTTGACAACCTGAATGATGAATGCTCTGACTTTCAATCGCCTCAGTGTTTAATTGTCAGTGGTCTAGTGGCCTCTCTCTTTCTCATAATATCCCATCTCCTTTTGCCGCTGCTCTAGACGCCGCTCTAGACGTGCCAACCCCCAGCCAGCTGCACCAGCTTGGGAATCTACTGTGGCCCTAACCCTGTGCAATGCTGGCATCAGCTGTGTGTCCTCGGTGCTGATGTTCCGCCCCACGCAGGCTGAGCTTCCAAGCAGCATTGGAGCTGGAGAGGTGGCTAGCGAGGGCTTTACCGTTTGAGGGATGCCGTGATTCTGGGAAGAGCTCTACTGCAGGTGGAAGCCAGCCGGCTGGAAAAGCCCAGGGCTCTGGCAGCAGGGTGGGCTGCAGGAAGAGACAGGCTGGTTTGGAGGCAAGGAGGCCCCAGAGAAGGGTATGCAATTCACACTGAGTTTCTCCGACACTGCACGTGGAGGCTGGCTTGGGTCCCACTCCTTAGCCAGAGGAAGGGGAGAATGGGGGCAAAGGGACGGGAAGTGACTGATGCAGGGAAGGGGGAGTGCAGGAGAGGGGGATCTGCTTTGAGATGGGGGTAAAGGGGAAGCACAAGGATCCTCTGCGTAAGGCTCTGACATCCCTAGGGCTAGCCCCGGCGCCATGCCTGCAGCACAAGAGGCAGGTTGGAGCCCATGCACCTGGTGGTTCACAGCTGTCAAATCCCAGCCTATCCGCTGTTTGTTCAACCCACCTGCGCTCAGAATGGGGCTGATGAGGCCGGAGCCCCTGCCCTCTGGCTCCTCCTTGCCATGGCCCAGGATGCAGTGCTCTATGAAACCCGGGTTGTAGTGCAGCCCCTCACACTTCCTGCAGAACAGGATCTCGCACTCGGAGCATGTGTTGCCTGAGGGCCTCTTCTTGTCCAGCAGGCGACAGATGGGCTCCTGCTGAGATCTCTTCCTAGGAAGCAAAAGGGAGATGAGAGGAAGTCATCATGGCTTCTGTTCTGCGGCTAGTCTCTCTCCCCAGCCCTGCGGGATGACACTGATTATAGCAGCAGACCATGTGTTTCTTGTGTGGCAAGTTTAAGAGACGTCAATTTCAAGGTGATGAAATGACGCGTGTTTAAATGGCTGGCTAGTTTTCCGATGACTAATAACATTCATTATGCAAGCTACGAAAATAAAACATCAAATCTCCTACTTCAGGGGTGACAGCTGCTGACCTGCAAGACTAAGGAAGAAAGGTCTCCTTTGGACAGCATGGTACAATTGATCAGATGATCACCTTCCTTTGAAGCATCCGGTAGTGGACACTTGGGGACAGGGTACTAGATTAGGTGGAGATAGATCAAGGGTCTCATCAATCCAGCAGGAAACCAGAGCTATCTGGGACAGGGGTCTGGCAATTCTCATGTTCCTAGGTTAGGTTTCTGAACCCACATTTTGACCTGCTTGCTAAATTCTTACCCTCTGATCCAAGCTCCTGCGCTGATGGGGAGGAGAGAGAGCTCAGTGGTTTGAGCATTGGCCTGCTAAACCCAGCGTTGTGAGTTCAATCCTTGAGGGAGCCAGGGGATAATTGGGGATTGGTCCTGCTTTGAGCAGGGGGTTGGACTAGATACCTCCTGAGGTCCCTTCCAACCCTGATATTCTATGATTCTATGTTAAGAAACGGATGCCTTCAGAACAAGCCTCACCAGCCCAACAGCTAACCCTGTCTGCTGATGAAGGAATGCCATTGATAAGCTGGGAAGGAAGTCCTACCCTGCCTTTCTCCTCAGGAAGGGCATAGGAGTAAACTGGGGGACAAACTAGGAGACTGGCTGTGGTACATAGATTCAAAGGCCAGAAGGGGCCATTGTGATCACCTAGTCTGACCTCCTGTATGACACAGGCCAGAGAACTGCCCCTAAATAATTCCTAGAGCAGAGCTTTTAGAAAACCATCCCATCCCGATTTAAAAATGGTCAGTGATGGAGAATCCACCAGAAGGACCCTTGTTAAATTGTTCCAATGATAAATTACCCTCACTGTTATTGCCAGTCTGAATTTGTCTAGCTTCAACTTCCAGCCGTGTTAGACCTTTCTCTGCTAGATTGAAGAGCCCATTATTAAATATCAGTTCCCCACATAGCTACTAATAGACTGGAATCAAGTCACTCCTTAACTTTCTCTTTGCTATGCTAAATAGATTGAGCTCTTTGAGTCTATCACTATAGGGCATGTTTGCTAATCCTTTAATCATTCTCATGGCTCTTCTCTGAACCATCTCCAATTTATCAACATCCTTCCTGAACTGTGACCACCAGAACTGGACACAGTATTCCAGCAGCGATCGCACCAGTGCCAGTCTGGAATCCACCTGGGATTTGGCTTTCTGTGCACTGATTCTTTCTGCTGACATTTTGGGAGGCAGAAATGAAGGAGCAGATTCCAGAGGAGATGCACAGATGGTGCTCTCTTATGGAGACTTTTCTTTCGTTCTTTCTTGATTTGTTGTTTCCTTTAAGATAACTAATTTAGGCTGAAAGTATAGTGTTGCTCTTTATATACATTACACACATAACACTGGAAGGCTGTAGGGATCAGTAATGAGGTAACTGGAGGTTGCCTGTTTCATCTCTAGGTTACCATTTTCAGTCCAGTCCATGCTAGCAGTGATTGAAAGTCATTACCCATGTGATGGTCGTGATATGGGCTAAATGCGTTATTGCCAGTCTCAGGTCTCCTTGTAGTGGATAATTGTCCATAACATGAAAACTATCACCCTGGTATTCCAAAGTAACAACAGTTCAACAACATTTTTCTGCCAAAAATGTCTTTGTCAAAAAATGCAGCTTTGGGACAATTGAAACATTCTATGAATTTGGGTTAAATTTGTCAAATTGTTTCAGTTAAAAAAGGGGGAAAAAATCCCCCCAAATCAAAACATTTTATTTTGACATTTTTGAGCTAGAACAGTGAGATATTTTTTTTAATGCAAAATGCCTTTTAAAAAACATTTTACTGCAATTTTATTTTTAACACGTTTTTTTTTTTAAAAAGCCCCAAAATGAAATGAAACTACTTTTTTGGGTTGCCCCGAAACAAACTGTTTTCCAGTGTTTTGGTTCAGCCACTGAACTGAAAACTCGGTTCTTTGCACAGCTCTAGTTCATCCACACACAGCTCCCTATCCTTTCAGAGAACTGGCATTGATAACGATCCGTCTCAGTGGAGAGGCCAAGGATGGAGTAGGTCATGCAAACAGTCCCTCTAGAGCAGCCTGGCCACAACTGATGGCCCAGTGTGTGGGATGCTTCCAGTGGTACTGTGCATGAGCTGGGGACAGAGGGCTTCAGCCTCCAGGAAATTTAGAAATTAGGAAGCAAATGGTGGCTGGTTGGAGTGACCCTCCGGGTTCACTAGAGGACTTGGAGGGACACCTCCCACGCTGTCATGCCATTGTAGTAACATCTCCCATACCGTAGGTGTGAGGCACACCAGCACTGCTGCCGACTCCCCTCATTTTCCCCCAGGTGAGTCGCCCTCTGCCGAGCACGGCCTGCTCCCAGATTACCTGTCTGCCAGCGTGGTCAACCCGGAGAAGAGGGAGAACGGCGAGACCCAGCCCCAGAACCAGTTCTCCTCTGCTTTGTTCAGCTCTTGGACCTGCTCTGTGCTTGACGTCTGAGGAGAAAGCGGGGAGTAGGAGACTATGTTCTCTTCCTCTGTGTCCTCTTCTGCCACTTCCAGCTCTTCGGCCTCCTCCTCTGCCATCTCCTGCTCCTCCTCCTCTTTTCTCCACCAAGACATGGTAAGCTATCAAAATGCTGGGGGAGGGGCAAACAGCAGCATAAAATGAAGTTGGGGCTAAGACTCCCGGTATATTTATATCCTCTACCTGCTGCTATGACCAGCCAGGGCCCTTTCTTGCCTGACTCATGTGATGGTTAGGGGGGAGGGATAGCTCAGTGGTTTGAGCATTGGCCTACTAAACCCAGGGTTGTGAGTTCAATCCTTGAGGGGACCACTTAGGGAATCTGGGGCAAAAATTAGTACTTGGTCCTGCTAGTGAAGGCAGGGGGCTGGACTTGATGACCTTTCAGGGTCCCTTCCAGCTCTATGAGATAGGTATATCTCCATAATTATCTTTTATTATTATTATGGTCATTCTCTGGGTTGACCATGTGGCCAAAGGCCTCTGGGCACTTATGTGAAACCACAGAACAAAACTGCCTTTTGCCTTATGTCCCTCACCCCATAGCACGAGGGGTGCTTTGGCTGGTGGTTGCTGGATCCAGATGCCTTGGGATTGGGCATTACCAGTGAGAAGCCCCCAGCTCTGGACTCAGTTATCTGGTCCCACAGTCTGTTGCCTTCCAAAGCATGATGTGGGGCACATCTCGTCTCTCACGCTGTAACCAGCTGCGGGAGGCCATAGGTAATGGTGGGTGTGGTTTGGGGAGGGGACCTGTTGTGTCTATAAGCTTTGAAGTAAAATCCTTGCAATGCACTCTAAGCCATTGAACAAACTGAGGAAGCCACCACGTTGCGGGAGTTTGTCATTGGCTGATTGGTCTTTGCATAATCTTACATGGTATTGCCCAGCACCAGGGACGATGCAACAAATCACATTAACACATACGTGCGTGCCACCAAAATCCAGCCACGCTCCGCCTCTGCCGCTCAAGCTGTGTGGGTCTGGACTTGGTGGGTCTCATCAGGGCTCCGCCCACCCTGCTCTAGTCTGAGCGAGCGGCATGCCAATCCCAGAGCACTGCCTGGAGATGGCCAATCAACGCAGGGAGCAATGAGTGATCAAACCGGGTCCTGGAGTTGCCCCCTTCCTTCCAGCAGGGGATGGGAAAGGGGACCACAGGAATTCGCCCTTCTCTCCAAGCACATGGCAATGCCACGCTCCCAGAGGGAGCACTGAACGTTGGAATGGTGCAAAATCGTTTCTTGCAGCATTTGCCTTGTGTCAATGCAGCTAGAGTGCCGGTAACTATGAGACGCCCCAGACAAAACCCGATACAGTTCAGTGTTTGGAACCAAACTCATGCGGGAACCACCCCTGAGCCCGGGGGCAGCGCGACAGAGCGTCCTGCACACTGAGATCATGGCCAGTGCGCAGGTCCCAGAGGAATGGAGCATGGGATTGTATGAGGCATTAAGGGGACCAGCTGGAGCCAAGGCAGCCCATGCTTCTGCTGGGTCTGTCCATCTGATCTCTCTGGCATCAGGCAGCCCAGGGAGTCCTTGCTCAGGTAATACACTCCCAGGGGAATATAATTTTTTTTTGTCCCAATATTGGGCAGGGTTAGGGGATTGGACAGAGTCTGTTGCTGGGTTTTAAACAAGATAGCGAAAGACCTGCCCTCCTTGTCTGGGCCCTTGTCATACTACACCAGGGTGATGGAGGGGGGGAAGGGACCTCGAGAGGTCACCTAGTCTAGCCCCCCATGCTGGGGCAGGATTAAGTATCACAAGCCCCCAGCTGCCCTCCTGCTCACTCAGCTTTAACATTTTTAATTCCTTCTGAAGATTAAATTTCAAGGGATTTCAGGAGAAAGCCTCTTAGCCGAGTCTCACCTGCCGAGGCCTCACTGCCACTCGCTGCAAAGCCACTGTCAGCTCCCTCGCCGCCAGCCGCTGGGCCGTGGCTCATTGTGACACCTTGGGGGTTCTCCAGGCAGGTTCTACACACATGCCAGTGGAAGGGAGTGACCTGGTGGGTCACCCCACGCTGTGTCATTGGGCACGAGGGCCCAGCTTTGCAGCAGCTCTAACCCTACGGGCCCGGGCTTGCTTCTTTTGAAACCAGCGAGAGTGGATTTCAGTGGGAGCAGTAGGCCAAGAATACTCCCAGCTCTCTTTGCCCTGGCTGGGATCCGTTCTACCTCCCATCGCTCCCACTGAAGAATCTCTAACCACACCCTATAGCAGCGTCCCCTCCTCTCCTCTGGTTCTGTGACCCCCCCTTGTAATGTGACCACATCCTTCTTCGGGCCCCAGTCAGGGAAATGTGGTTCGTTTACTTGGAAGGGCCTCATCAATATATCTGCATCCTCTTCTCAGCTCTTCTCTCTGAACGTCCACTGACACACGAGCTCCACAGGAGGGTGGGGTAGCGCTGGCCCCATCTGTTTTGTTTCTGCCCAGGAATCATTCATGTAAACCTCTAGAGAGGTGCCCGGTTTCATCCAGGCGCTTAGGAGCTCATTGGCGCAGGGACCAGACTGGTGCAGGGAATGACGCGGGCGGCCACGTTTGCAGCATTTCTGTTCCGAGAGGCATTAGGTGTGGCAAGCCGTGGCTGCACTTGGGGTCTGATGGTGACATGGCTACTCTGCCAGCGCAGCCTCACTCTGGGCACATAGGTCGGTTTCTTCGCCGGGAGATGCCCCGTCAGCTCCCGCTGTGCAGAGGCGACACCGTGGGGCTGTGATGCAGGTGTTGCGACCACATGGCGTGGCCCCATGGTGTGATTGTTCTGTCCTGGAAAACAGACACCAAAATGCGGTAGCCCTTCTGATCGCGCCCAGTCTCCAGTTGGCGTGTGACACTAGAGACTGTTACACAGACCGGATGAGCCCGGGCCCTGCCGTGCCTGGTTTCGAAAGATGTTGGGCCAGATCCTCAGCTGGTGTGAATGGACACAGCTCTATTGACTCCAGTGGACATGTTTTGATTTACACCCCAGCTGACGATCTGGCACTCTGGTTTTCAACTGAGGCCTAGGGCCAAATTTTAACCTCAGTTATGGCTATCCACTTTGACTAACTTCAGCTGGGCTGCATGGGTGGAATGGGATTTGTCCGGGTGTGTTTAGCATTTCGAGCAGGAGACTGGGACTCCTGGGGGGGTCTGTCACTGACTCGCTGTATGACCTTGACCAAGCCGCTTCCCCCTCACAGTGCCTCAGTTTGCCAATCTGTAAAATGGGGAAGATGGGACTGACCTACAGTACTGCACAGAGGGGGATTGGGGGAGAGGAGGAACTGAGGATCAATTCATTAATGGTTGTAAAGTGCTTTGAGATCCTTGGAGGAAACATGGTGCAGAGTCATATGCTATTGCTAAACAGCTGGCCCCAAACCAATGCTCCAGACCCAAACGCTCCCGAACTTTGGGGGCGTTCACATTTATATTAAAATCTCCTGGTTTGCGACGATTGTTGCTTTAAAAAAAAAAAAAAGGAGCGAGGCACGTTGGTTGGGAAAGCAGGAGCCTAAGGGGTTAACGGGGAGTGTTTGTAGCAAGTCTCTGTCACCAAGGAGAAGAGAACAGCACTTGGGGAAAGGAAACAAAACACTGGGCCGTCCAGGAAGGGTGATTTCCCGTTTAAATCGACTCCAGCTCCAAGCAACCCCTCGGGGGAAGGAGAGAGGCTTCTGACATTCCCAGGCGGGTGAGGGGCAGGCAGCAGGAGCTCTGGGTGAAGGCAAAACGCCCCAGCTCCTCGTTGAAGAAAGAGGGCGAGCGTTCAGGGGGAAAGGTCAGTTCCCAGCGTAGGAATGCGTGTCCCCTCGCAATGGGGCGAGACTGCAGGCAGGTTCCCCCGGGGGGCTGGGGCCGCAAGAGCTCTGGGCCGTGGGCGCAGGAATGAGGCGTGAGGACGGCACCTTCCAGTGGAGGGCTCGGCGCGTCTGCGTGTGGGATGGATGAAGGAACGTGCTCTCCCTGAAGGAATGCAGTTGCGATGGCTAGGGGATCTTACCCACCACTAGGGGACCAAGTGGAGCTTTGCCACCCGTGAACTTGCCGCTCCTCAGGAGGGGAGAAATATTGTGACTTTTCCCGCCTAGATCAGGAGTGTCCTTTGCACGCTGCAGTTTGGCGAGAGTCGTGGCGATGGGGGGCCCAGGGGCAGGCCCGTGAGAACCCGCTCTGGGGACGGAGACGTGGAAACTCACCATACCTGGGTAAGTCTGGAACCAAACCAAGGGGTTGACGGTTCAGTGTCCTGCATGGAAGTCTTCAATGCCCCTTCTCTGTCTCCCTTTAGCCCCAGGTCTCATGGCAAGATGGCTGGGATTCAGGGGGCCACGGTGCAGAGCATCCGTCCCTACAAGTCCAGCGAGCAGTATCTCTACGCCATGAAGGAGGACCTGGCCGAGTGGCTCAAGGAACTCTATGACTTGGATGTCAACGTTGAGTCCCTCCTGGAGGTGCTGGAGACGGGCTCCATGCTGTGCTACCATGCCAACAACATCACCCACGTGGCCGGAGAGTTCTCCCGGGACTATCCGGGCCTGGCCCACAAGCTCCAGCTGCCCAGATATGGGGTGACGTGTAATGACTCTGCCCAGCCAGGGACCTTCCAGGCCAGGGATAACGTGTCTAACTTCATCCAGTGGTGCAGGAAGGAGATGGATATTAAAGGTAAAGAGGATTCTGATCTTTCCCTCCAGTTTCTTTCCATTCCTTTCATTTTTCTTTATTTCTAGCACCTTTTCCTGCCCCCTTGCCCCTTGCAATTCTTTTTCTTCTCATTATTTGTCTTGCTTTGGTGCCCAGAACCCCAGTCATGCACCAGGACCCCATTGTGCTGGGCACTGTACGTTATTTATTAGGTGTATTACGGTAACCTGTAGGAGCCTCAGTCATGGACCAGACCCTACTGTGCTAGATGCTGTACAAACACAGAACAAAAAGATGGCTCCTGCCCCCCAAAAAGCTGACAATCTAATATACTTCGCTCTTTCCTAGCGCCTTCTCTCTGAGGATCTCAAAGCACTTGGCAAACATTCAGTTAGCCCCGCCACCCCCATCTTTATCCTCCATTTATAGACAGGAGAAACTGGAGGGAAGTTGCTTGTTCAAGGTCACAAAGTGGCCCAGTTAGGAAGGTCCCCAGTGTCCTGAGCCTTGATCACAAGAGCGTTCTCCCTCCCTTCTCATTAAACTTTGACCAAACTAAGTAGCTGTCTGGGGATTCAACTCTGAGATGAATCATAGAATATCAGGGTTGGAAGGGACCTCAGGAGGTATCTAGTCCAACCCCCTGCTCAAAGCAGGACCTAATCCCAACTAAATCATCCCAGCCAGGGCTTTGTCAAGCCTGACCTTAAAAACCTCTAAGGAAGGAGATTCTACCACCTCCCTAGGGAACCCATTCCAGTGCTTCACCACCCTCCTAGTGAAAGCATCTTAAGGGAGGGCATGTTGTCTAGTATTGTGTCCTAAGGCACTGGCCTGTTCCTGACTCTGCCACTGAGCAGCCATGTGAGCTCAGGCAATTCAGTTCATCTCTTTGGGTTTCACTTCCCCATCTGCAAAGGGGGCCAGTATCCTTTGTTTCTCCCACCTTCTTGTGTGTCTTGTCTATTTCGCTTGTCAGCTCCGTGGGGCAGGGCTGGTCTCTCGCTGTGTGTACGTGCAGCACCCAGCGCAAAGGGGCCCTGCTCTCACTTGGGGCCTCCAGGTGCTACCACAATACAAATAATGAATAACAATAACAACAACATGTTGGGAGTCGGGACGCTTTCCCCACCCCCTAAAAAAAGAATTGCAAATCTGATTTAAAGTTAGCACTGGCAACCCTACAATAACAACAAACGGCAGTAGGGATGGGAGTTGGCAAAGGGACGTAAGAGCGCTATGTGTCGGAGGTGGCTAGTAGATGGGATTTATTTGCATTGCTCCTTGAACATCTTCCTTGGCAGCCTGCGCTAGACCCAGTGCAACAGGGGCTGCGAATGTCTTTAACACAGCACTGCCTTCATGTAGTTCCTGATTTCCCCTGCAGCACTGGCAGCTAGGGTCAGGGAGCGGGGTGAGCTCTAGCAGTGTGTGAATCTCTGCCTCGTTGACTGGCTGAGGTTGTGCCCACGTGGTTGTTTTAGTTCCTTGGTCATAGAATCATAGAATCTCAGGGTTGGAAGGGACCTCAGGAGGTCATCTAGTCCAACCCCCTGCTCAAAGCTGGTCAAACCCCCTGGTCACCCCCTGGTCAAACTGGCAGCATTTCTGCTGGCTACGGATGGGGTAATCCAGGCCTTGGTTCTCTTACCCAGAACCCGGCCTCTGGTCCTCAGCTCCTTGAACAGCTGGAGTCAGGGGGAGCCCAGCTTCTGTTTAACCCTTCCCCAGCCAAAGCAGTGTCTGTGCTCAAGGCCTCACATTAGCGTCCACTTCCAGAAAAGAGCTGGGCCTGCTAGTGATTCATAGGCCAGTAGGGACCATTAGATCATTCCAGTCTGGCCTCCTGTATAACCCAGGCCAGAGAGCTTCCCCCAGTTACTCCTGTGTTCAGCCTGGTGATTTGTGTTTGGCTCAAGCACCTCTTCCAGAAAGGCCTTATTTGGAGATGTCAAGAGATTGAGAATCCACCCCTTCCCTGGGGAGTTAGCGCCTAGGGTCAATCACTCTCCCTGTTCAAAATCGTGCTTTATTTCTAACTTGAATTTGTCTGACTTTGCCTACCAGCCAGTTGCATCTGAAGAAGTGGGTTTTTTACCCACGAAAGCTTATGCCCAAATAAATCTGTTAGTCTTTAAGGTGCCACCAGACTCCTCGTTGTTTTTACCAGCCATTGGTTTTTATTCTGCTTTTCTCCCTTAGATGTAATTAAAGAGCCAGCATTGTCTCCCCACAAAGGTACTTACACACCGTGCTCAAGTCACCGCTAGCTCTTCCTTTTGACACACTAAGCAGAGTGAGCCCTTCACTCCCCCACTGTAAGGCGGGGCTGAATGCCCACTTGCCTGGCATCTCATGAGCAGGATAGTTCTACCTAAAGAATCCCTGGTGTATGGTCATGCAAGGATACTGACACCTCGTATGTACCTACACATTTGCTTGGTATATCAAGGATGGTCCATGCAAGTTCAAGGGTGGTTCACTTGGCCTATCAGGGCAGGGCATATCCAATATGTGTCCCACCACTTACTGTACCCCCGTAGGCCTGAAGAGGTTAAACACTGAGGGTACATCTGTACCCATGTCTGCACAGTCGGCTCCCTGCAGAACGGTAATAGGTCAGGCTGGCTCTCACTCATAGGGTCTCACCACACCAGGCCTTGCTTAGCTCTTCCTGCATCAGCCAGTCTCTGTTGCAGAGCTCTGTGGCCATGTGATTGAACACCCCTCATTGCATACACGCCGCGTCGGTGGGACAACTCACCACCCCCGACACGGCAGCGCTGCTGCTCTCACTAGCTCTGCCCTTGTCTCTCCACCCTTCCCCCGTGTCGCTCATTCGCTGGGCCCCAGAGGTGCTGATGTTTGAGACGGAGGACCTGGTGCTGAGGAAGAACGAGAAGAACTTTGTGCTGTGCCTGCTGGAGGTGGCCCGCCGGGCCTCTCGCTTCGGGATGAGTGCTCCCACCCTGATCCAAATGGAGGAGGAGATCGAGGAGGAGATCCGAGAGGAGATGGACCTCCCCCCTGAGGATACCCCACTTCCCAAGCCCCAGAGGAAGCCTTGTGACTTCAAGAACCTGGACCAGATGGTAAGGGGGCGGGGACACTGTAAGGGACCAGCAGGCACTGGGGGTCTGAGTTCCCTGATACGCATTGTTCTGTCCAGGCAGGAACTTCAGGAGGACCTGACTGGGGGCCTGTCTCAATGTTGGGGGAGGTCCTCTGTTATATGCAATCTACGTTGGGACCTTTCAGGGAGGAAGATGCTACCTGAACGTGAGAGATTCTTATTCTCCGCTCAGTGCACCTGGGTATTTAAAACCCAACAGAGTTAGCAGGAGTTCTGCGCCTCAGCAGGCCAGACTCCCTGGTGCTCAGGGACGGCGCAACCCATTAGGCGACCTAGGCGGTCGCCTAGGGCACTGCTATTTTGGGGGTGCCTGCCCCCCGGCCGCCCATTGAAATTTGGGGGCGGGACCTTCCGCCGCCTAGGGCGCCGGAAGAGCTGGCGCCGCTACTGCTGGTGCTTAGTGGCACTAACTGGGGTTAGAAGATAAGGGTCAAATTACTGAATGGAATAGGGCAAAGGGAACCGATTTCTTCAATCATCAGCTGGCCCCAGTTAGAACGCCGAAGGCCCAAATAAGCATGGCTTCAACTTCCTGGATCTTCACATCGAGCGCTAGGTGATCCTGACCTGAACCTTGTTAGAGGTTCAAGAATGTTCAGTTAATTTCCTCCCCCACCCCTGTTGGGTTTTTTTATTTTGTGGTGGCTTCTGTGCTTCCAGTTTCCAAATACAGCCAGAGCCAGAAGCCTGTTTTTCAGGGCCCAAGCACAAGAAGGCAGCAGCAGAAATCGTTTTGTGTGGGATCTCCAGTCTGTTTTTACAGGACCGAGTGGCTTTGATGAGCTTTGGATAAGCCCTGGCACCCCGTCTCTCTGACGGAGAATGGGCCCAGGGAGACTAGCACGCCCCTCCCCAAGGCTACAGTGGTATCCAGGGAGTAGCACTTTCCTCCTATTGACCAGGAATGGTTTGCCTTGGACTCTGCAGGTCCAACACCTGGTGAGCAGGTGCACGTGCCCAGTCCAGTTCTCCATGATCAAGGTGTCTGAAGGAAAATACCGCGTGGGCGATTCCAACACCCTTATTTTTGTCAGGGTAAGTCCAGGAGGGTGTGCTTTCCAGATGCTGTTATGTTGGTCTATATAATAATACCAGGAACTTCAAATCTACCCTGAGGGTAGGAGGGGCACCTGCACTGCTGCTACCATCTGGGGCTGGGATGCTGTGTCTTTGGGGTGGGATTCACCAAACACGGGCTCTTCACCTCTCGTTGTGCCTGGTCCCATCCCAAAAGATGGCATGTGTCGATATGGCGAGCGAGGCTGCCCGAGTCAGAGTAACTGAGCATCGTGACCGTTAGCAAGGCAGAGATTTCATACCATGCTGGGTTAGCACACCGCAAAACGCATTCAGGGGAAGTGGCTGAATGGCCGTGAGGGTTAGTAACGGGATCTGCATGTCTTCACCTTAAGTAGGATGGGACAGCTCAATGGGGACCTAACACTGAAGCCCTCTGATGTCGCTGGGTGAAATGAGTCACTCCGCTCCCTAGTGGGACAGGGGACCACGTCTCAAAACCCCACCGCTCCAGCCGGCCTGTTGGTTGGACTGGCTGGGCCATGGAGAGTGAGTTCCCCTTTCTCCCTAGAAGTGCTCTCTCTGGGTCTGAGCTGAATGGGGCTGCACGAGGGAAGCTCGCCTTGGTGCTGTCAGTGCCATACCAGCTGTCCAGTGGATGAGTACGGGGCTCCAGCCTCCAGAGCTGTCAGACTGGTGCCTTTCACCAGCGCTGCATTCACTGGGGGGAGGGGAGGGGGGGGGAAACATGGGCTGCATGTAGGGTCGTCCCTCCCTCTCTCCATCCCCCTCTGTATTCTGTTCAGTTGGTTTTTTTCAGGTCTCTAGGCCCCTTCATTAACTTTCCTGGCTGACGGCCTTATCAGTGATTGCAGTGAAAGTAATGTGCCCTGCAGGTTATGGTTGACTGGAGAGGACCCTCGGATTTTCTTCTCTTTGTGGGGGTGGCCACCCATATTAACCCTCAAACCCCTCTCCTGCTGTCAGAGATGGTCTGACCTGTATGTACATCTCTCAATTACCTGAATAATCACTGGGTCCCCGAGGCATCCTGCTGGAGTAAGACATGGTGGTAGCAAGCTCTGTATTGTGTTGTGTGTGAGAACCTGCATATTTTCCATGGCAGGAGTCATATGCTACTGTGCTCCAGGCTGCAGGTCCTCCACCCCTTCTGGTTCATCTGAGTGTATTCAAATCCCCTTTGGACTACATGATTTTTTTACACATTGTCCACATGTAGCCGGGTAAGAGCGGACATGCAGGTGTGTGCACGCACATGTATGCAACCATATGCATGGCTAAGTATGCATGCATAGGCAGGCATGTAAACCAAATGTGTGCATGTGTTTGCATGCGTGTATTGTAGTGTACGAGGTAAACGCTGCTCCTGAGATGGGCTGAGCAATGAAGTCAGTGGAAGACTTAGGATATTCTGCACCAATCAGGGTCAGTCCGTAGCGTTGGGATTTCCAGAAGAGCTCAGCACGTTGAATGCGCACTGGCTGTGCTGTATTAACACAACAGGTGCTGAGCTCTTTGGAAAATCTGGGGCGCCAAGCACTGCAAAATCTGGCCCTGATCTCTTTGGAAAACCTGGCCGCACATCTGTTTGAGGATGTTATCTCTTAGCTGGGCCACAAAGAATATGAGGTTCTCCTTTCATTCAAGGGGTAGAGGCTGTTTTGGAAGACAAAGGTCCTGGGTTCTCTCCCCATCTATGACCATGAAAACCACTATATGCTGTGGCACCTGGAATTATTATTATACGCATCACATATATGTGTGCATGTAACCCTGTATGCATCCGCAGTCATGTGCGTGTGAAATACTGTATATACCTCACTGGAATAAAGCCAACAGGATGGTGACATCCATCTGTTGAGCTTTCACTCATTTCTAGCCCAGGACGCTGCAGGTCCAGGTGAGCCCCTCACTCATGGGTGCTCTGTTTGTTCCAGATCCTCCGGAATCATGTGATGGTGCGGGTTGGAGGTGGCTGGGACACGCTGGAGCATTATCTGGATAAGCATGATCCCTGCCGGTGCACCTCGCTGTGTAAGTCTCCTTGTGCTGCTGCAGTCGGCAGGTTCCCTGTGTGCAGCCTTGGGGAGGTCTGCATGGGGGGTGACCCTTCGCCTTGGATGAGGTTCGAATCTGGTGGGTGGGTGTCCCACGCCGTCATCAGGCTATAGGTCCTCAGTAGTAGAAGACTCTGTGGGTCACAGCGAAGAACAGCAAAGCAGCATAGACAGACAGGAGAAGTACATCCAATCTGAACAATTCCCTAGGCTCGCCCATGGCTTCTGTGCTGGGTGGAAAGCAGCTCAGCCTTTGTCAATCTCTGACAGGGCCACATGAACTTTTTGGTAGGGGTCATTTCTTTCTGGGTTCTTGTAGCAGGAGGCAGATGACTTCTTACAGCATGGAGAAGGCTCCTGGGAAGCCGTTTGTCTCACATAGCGCCACTAGAGGTCAGGCTAGCACTTCAGACGGGAGAGAGACCTACAACACCCCAGTCCTGCCTAGGGTGTGTGTAGGAATTGCCCTTTGGGACTGTTGTATTTAGGGGTTTTTTTTGTATATTTCACAAGGTTTTAAATGCCTCAGGGAACCAATTACGGGGGGCAGAATAATGTGAAATCTGATCTCACTGCATTTCAGCACCTGGAGGTAGAAATGTCATAAGACAATGAGATCTTGCTTTATTCCAGCTGAATAAATTATTCCTGGAGGTTAAAGACGCATGTGAAATTCCTAGGTGTGCCACAGTGCCAGCTTTCCAATCCATCGTGAGTATTCACAAGGGATTTTCACCATGAGGCTTGGAGTGGACTGGCATCAATTCTGGTCTACCCCAGTCTCCATGGCGAGTTAGAACATGCACCGTTGAATCGGAAGTGGTTGGTACTATCTGGCACTGCTTAGGTCTGGTACGGCTACCCCAAAAGGTTAATCCACCGGCGTGCTGTGACCAGAGATCCTGAGTCCCTGAATCTCTTCACAGCTCACAGGCAGGCTGTCAAGCTGACAAGCCCTCAAAGGCTGCAGGCAATACAGGTGCAGCATGAGATCAAGGTCTGCCCGACACCCAGGATGGACAACCCAAAGAAGCCCCAGCCCACCCTGATCGTGAGCAGGTCCCAAAGCCCACTGCCCCCAGTCGAGTGGAGCACCTACACCCCACAGAGCCTCAGCACCAGCCGGAAGCTTCGTTCAGCTGCATCGCCAGAGAGCACCAGCAAGAAGGATTCCAGGCTCAGGCCCCCGCGGGAGCAGTCAGAACCCAGGAGGGTCCCTTCGGCCAGGTAATGAAAAGAAGTTTGCGAAAGGCCTTGGGCTCGGTTTCCCGGATGACTCCCACGGCTGCTGTGCTGAGCAGTCAGTATAGTCACTGGCGCTGAAGAGCGGCTGGGATTGGACAAAGCTGGAGAATTACACAGTGAATGGTATTTTAGTGCTAGCCAAGGTTCTTTTGTGGTGCCTTCCTGGACTCCCAGTCCCCCTGTTCGGTTCCCACCTCAAAGGACCTGTTTCAAGCTTGAGCATAGTTGGCCATGGCTCATCAGGGTCATCTCGGGATCAGCTGGAGGGAGTCACTTAACTGCTATAGGGTTTCTGCTCAAGTGAGGCCCCAGGACTGGCTTGAGGGTCATTGGCAGTGTGTACTAGGGTCCAGGACTGGACCAGCAGGGGGTACTGTAGGTCAGGACTGAGCGGCAAAGGCCCGGAACTGGAAGAGGTAGAGGGAAGGCTGTGTGATGCCAGATGTGGGTAGATTATTGGCTGTCTGTGTGATGTCTCTGTGTTGATAGGGTGGGTGGTATGTCAGGATAGGGATGCACTGGCAGAGCTGAACTGGGGCGTCTGCCTGTGCTAACTCTGACTTCAGGCAGCGCACTCAGCAGCAGCACCAAAATGTAACTAGTTAAACCCCCACGCCTGTGTTTTTTAGTGGCGTTGATGACATTACGGGGCCCTGTTTTGCTGACTTTGAGCTTGGCAGCACCTCCCAGAGGTGGTGGCCTGCCCTGGCCTTTGTGCCAGCTTGTCAGTGCATCACAAGGCAAACGGTTACAGCTGCTAAGGAGGGATGTATACGCCCTCCCACTGCTTGTCAGCACAGAACCAGCTTCACACCCAGAGCAATGCAGGTACTCGCCTCCCTAGGGCTAGAGGTGACTGACACACCGATCTGATGCTTTGTCTCTGTTATAGGGCAACAGAGCGGTCTGCTACTCCTTCGCGGAGGCAGCTGTTTGCTGAAGAAAGATCTGCTACCCACCAGAACTCCTCCACCCAGAGCGGGAGGGATAAGCTGTGTGTTTCTATGTCCTCCCTGACATCGCAGCTGACTGGAAGCGAGGAGGATGGTTCTGGCGCCTCGGAAGCTCTCCCAGAGCCCCAGAGAGGGCGACAGACTAGTCGAATCCCTGGGATGAATCAGAAGGACCCAGCTAGGTTTGTGCACGCCAGGTGTACAGAATCCAGGCCTCAGATGGCAGTGCCAAAGGACAGAACAGCTCAGCCGCCAAGGAGCGCCCAGTATGGAGTCAAACCCTTTCCACAGGCTCACAAGCCTCAGGAATCGGGGGTCAAGCCCTTTCCTGGGATGGTCCGTTCCTCCAGCCCAATGAAACCCCTTCATCTCTCCCCACAACGGGATTCCAAGGGAGCTGCACAGAGCCACAACGCTGCACATGGCTGGGGGGATGCTGGGGTTGTGAGGCCATCCTCCCCAGTCAAACACATGGGCCAGACTAAGATCCCAGTCAAAGCTGGCCCCGCCTTCAGCAGGCCCCCAACCCCTGTTCAGAGCTACCAGGGGGAGCCCCGCCTCCGAAATGGGTGGAAAGTCCCTGCTGGTGAAATGGCAAAAGCCCCGGCTCTCTCAAAGAGCAAAATCGTGTCTAGGGCTGAGGATGGCTCTCAGGGGCACAGACATTGCAAGCCAGAGACATTGACGACCAACCTTCCCACTAGCCCAAAAGACAGACTCAGCCAGTCAGCTCCAGCAGGGAAGGACAAGGATCCAAACACCAGACTGGTGCAGGAGGAAGAGCCAGGAAACACCAATGACAGCAGCAGGAGGGGTGGAGATCCAATAGGCTGCACAGAGGAGAGAGAACGCGTGTATACACCTTTGCCCATCAACCCGGCCCAGGAGCAGGCGCTGTACAGGAGCCTAGAAGATGAGATCTTATCCAACATAAAGGTTCTAGAGGCTGACTCTGATGAAAGCCACTGCCCTGAGGGGAACCAGCTGGACGACTTCGCTCTGGACTGCAGCACAGCGAGCGTCACCGCCGCCAGTGACATAAGTGGGCTCAGGTCCTCGACGCCCTCCCTGTCTTCCTTTACAAGCGCCAGGCAGACCTTGCCATGTGGCGAGGGTGTGCCTCGGAGTGGGGTCTATGTGCCCAGCGGAGAGGCAAAATGGCACCCAGCTGGATTCCGCTATGGTGATGTGATCGACGAACTCTCCCAGGGGCACAAGACACTCCACCCAGTGGATGTGGAGAACTGGATCGCCAAGATCCCACCCAAGGGGGCTGTGAGGGTTTCCTCTCAGCCAAGTTTGCCTTTGGTGAATGGAAACCAGGTGGAAAAGAAGCTTCTGGAGCCAGAAGGGGCTTTGTTCCAGGAGAACGTGTCCAGTGAAACCAAAGGCAACCGGTCAAGGAGGCAGCCATCTCACACACGCCATGCAGGGTCTGCTGCAGTCAGTAGAAATAGCAAAGCTCCTCAGGCAGCCTCTGATGGCCCCAAGGCATCTGTCAATTCTCCAGCCTCTGTGGGTGGCCTTGAAAAGTCCAAACTGCCTCAAGGTAAGCCCAAAAGGTCCTTGAAGAAGCCCGAACGGGTGCCATCCATCTACAAGCTAAAGCTACGCCCCAAAATCCGCCCACGCAGGGACAACAGACCTGAGAAACGGCCATCCCAAATCCCCACTCCAGTGACCTATCGACAGGCACAGAAAGTGGCCAGTGTCAAAGCCCAGGAGAAGGCCCACAGCTCAAAGCATCAGACCCAGCCAACTCAGGACAGCCTGGATAGCACAAGGCAGAACAGCACAGGAAATGCTGGGTCCGAGGAAGAGGCTTGGCTTTCGGAACACAGTGACTCCCCACAAGCTGGGAAGAAGACAGTCCTAGCAGATACCAAAGTGTGGCTCACAGAAGAAGATGAGGAATCCTGGGTCTGATGTCTTGCCTGCTGGTGCCAATTTTGCCTCCTAGTTGTCAGTGTTTATAACTCTACAGTGAGACACATTCTCCTCCAACCCCATTGGGGAAACGGGGTTAGAGAGGAGAGACTGGCCCAACAGACGCGAAGCCAGTGAACTGATGAAGTTGAAGTTCTCCCAAGTTCTCAGCTGAGTGGCTCAAAAAAGGGACCTGTTCATTTGGGCCAAAGAAATCTGACATTTATTTTGAAGGACGAGAAGGCAGATTTTCAGAGAGGCCTTGACACGACCCTCAAAAACTACAATTTTGTGCTCTCTCCTGGGTTTGAACATGCACTAACACTTCAAAGTGGAAAATTGAGCCTGCAATCTGGCATGAGGCATCTTTTGAAAACTCAGTCCCAAGTCTGGAACTAAGAACAGAACTTAGAACAAAGGGCGGAAACTGCTAACCTGAGAAAAGCTCTAATAGTGTGGTACAATGAAAGCCACTTTTTTTTTTTTTTTTTTTTTTACCAGCAGATGGAAATGTAAATATTTTTACTGCGAAAGTACTATCAGCAGGGGGAGATGTCAGTGATATGTATGATCATTTTCTCCTTGCCCCTGAGACCCACCCCAAATCCATTGTAATATTTTTCTTTGACAGATGTACTTCCAATTTCCCCTCTCAGTTAATCTGGTGGATTTCCAGGGATGGTGTACTTGTGCAATTGGGAGGAGAATTTGGCCCATACATTGCAAATACAGAGGCCAGTTTAGCCCATGCAGAGAGGAGAAATAGCATGGTCTCGTTGTTAGAGCAGGACTATTGGGTTCAAATAATTAAAATCTCTCTGTGCCTCAGTTTCCCCATCTGTAAAATGGGGCTAATAATGCTTACCTCTTAAGGCACCAAGAATCTTAGTGAATATTTGTAAAGCACTTTGAGATCCTCAGGTGAGATCCTCAGGGGAGGCACAAGAGGAAGGCAAAATATTATTGTCCTAGATCCATGGGTGAATCTTGTATTGATCCCAGTGGGAACCCCAAGTGCACTTGACAGGCAGTATAGAGCCCTGCTTTTGGAAAGGTTCCCCCACGATTGCTCTGCCTTTTATATGCAATGGGCAACATGCCACCCTCATTCTGTTCACAAAATTCTTGTTGAATTCAAAGGGAGTTTTCTAAAACACTGGAAGTGGCATAGCGCATGAATTGTGTCAAAGTCTCTAATCAGACCATTTCCCCCTTTTTCATGACGTTACCGGGGCCAAATACTCAGCTGATGTAAATTTGATTTACTTCAGCTCAGGATCTGGGCCACAGTTGCCTGCACGTATTTTAAGCTCGTCATTGTTATTGTTAAACCAGTAGCCATCAATGCATTTGAAATAGGAAGTTACTTGAAATGACAAGAGCTGAAAGAAATATAATAATAGATTCAGATGGTGGGCTTGTTTTTAACCCACATGCCGACGCGAGAGATGCCCCGTGATATCAGGAAAGAGACCTATAGAGACCACCCATAGTGTCTTGATACCCATGAATGGTCTGTGTAATTTATGTGTGAATTGTCTTTATTGTTATAACCCTTGGAAATAGTATTTGAGGTGATTATTAATAATGCTGCTTGTTCCAGTTAGCCATTGTATTCCTAAACCTTTGATCACTATACAACTCTCAGTGTTTGTGCAATAGAGATATTCCTAAAACTCTTCTTCTGGTTCAGTAACTTCTGTTTCAATGGGGATATGCAAAGATTGATCCATTGATAGCAATGATGCCTATAACCCAGGGATGATATAGCTTACTAGGTGAACCCTTTGTTGCACTTTACGTGGGATAAATTGTTTCCAAACAACCTATTTTTCCTTTGGGTTATTAGAAATCCCTAACTTTGGACCTCTGGCTAGGCCTTCCAAGAGAGGATTAAATAAGAAACATGAGTTCATAAAGACAAGAATGCAAGAGTTTGCACGGTCTCAAGCAGGTGGGAATTTTTCGCATTTTTAGAATGCTGATTTGCAAAAAAATGTTCTGGATTTTTTAATTTCTGTTCATTAAAGGAGGCAGCAGGAAATAGGACAGTCAGGTCCAGGCAGTAGGACAAGTCAGGTCCAGATGTGGCCAGCTCCATATTTAAGATTGTGAACGCACGGGGGGGATGGCAAATGAGGTCAGGAATGCTGTTCAACCATGTGCTGAGTGATTTGATTGGACAGCTCACCCATGTGGTTTTTTCAGGTGGCCTCAGCAAGATCTAGACCTGAACTGTATTCAGTGAGGGTGAAAGGAACATTAATAACCCTTTGCACAGGTAATACTAGGTTGCTCCACCTCCACCAGTGCTTCCATCTCAATGGACTAGAGATTCAGTGAGAATTTCAATACACCCTCTACAAGATCTTAAGGCTTGGGGCTGAAACAGACTTGAGAGATGTGTCGGGGGCACCATCTTCCACCCTAATTGCAGTGGGTCAGCGTTGGGATATTTTACCCTTTCCATTACCCACACAGTTGCCACGTGTTCCATTTTCATTATGATCAGTTGCTGTCATTAGAAACACATTAACAACCCCATTGTGGGTATGAGACGTGGTATGGGATCACTGATTCTGAGAATTACAGCCCTGGGTAATGTTGCTNCCCCATTGTGGGTATGAGACGTGGTATGGGATCACTGATTCTGAGAATTACAGCCCTGGGTTATGTTGCTTGATTGCCCAACTCATCGGTTCCCCGCTAGATGGTGGGTCTAAGAACAAANGATTTCGGGGGCGGGACCTTCCGCCGCCTAGGGCACCAGCAAAGCTGGCGCCGCTACTGGTTGCTTGATTGCCCAACTCATCAGTTCCCCGCTAGATGGTGGGTCTAAGAACAAGGGGAAGGAATATGGTGGCAGCCCAGTGAAAACAAAGAATATGGAAGAGAGAAAGAGGCATCACGGAGGGGCTCTCTCTGAATATGAAAAATCCTACCAGGCCCGTGAAAATGTTCTTTCCCCAGCAGTCAGGAAATAGGATGAATTTGCAGGATCGGTGTTTTCATTGCATATCTCATCAAGCGTATGTCACCCCTTAGCAACCTACAGCTAAAACCAAGCCCCCCCCTTTAAAGTGTAATAATGGAGACAAGAACCAGATTAAGTCCTGGTGTGAGCAGGTACAATGGGAAGGCACTGAGAATTGTATCATCTTAATGCCAGGGCTGTATTTGTCCCTGGGATAGGAACTGAGTAGTTTTCACTCCACGCATCTGAAGAAGTGGGTTTTTTACCCACGAAAGCTTATGCCCAAATAAATCTGTTAGTCTTTAAGGTGCCACTGGGCTCCTTGTTGTTTTCATGGAACAAGACTACTTGGCAAGAAGGATCTTTTAAGAATGAAATGAAATTATTTAGCTGATCAACTGAACATTCACTTGAAGTGGTTTCTGTTAGTTTATGACCAGACCTCATGAGATAGGTCAGTTGAATACCTTGACAAACATAACCATGTTGGATGAGTGTCATAAATATACAGAACCAACAAAAATGGAGAAGAGCCATCACAGACTTGTATTTAATTTAAATGTATTGGATACAGATTAATTTCCTTTGTTCAGAACTACAAGCTCCTCTGAAAGTAGAGCTGGGTGGAAAAGTCAGGGTTCTTTTAACAGAAAATGTTGAGGCTTTGGTAAAATATTTCTGCTGAGACCCAAGACATTTTGATTGCAAAATGCATCTCCCATGAGACACCACTGTCTCCCTTCTTGGAGAGAGTAGTTGGCACATCCTGGAAGTCACATGTTGGAGATGCATCATGGGACACAAGTCTGACTGGGGAGCCTGGCCTCTAGAGAATAGGAGTTTGAGACACCTGAATTACAACTCCCACAAGGCACCATGACATGGCAGCATTTCACAATATTTCGGCTTTTAGATTAAATATTCCAGATTTTGGGCATTTGGGCAAATCAGAATTTTCTGTGGAAAGCCAATACTCTTTGCAAATAATTTCATTTTGTTGAAAAGCCAATTTTCTGTTGAAAAACAGTTTGGGGAAATTTTTCACGCAGCCCTCTCTGAAAGGGTTTTTTTCCTAGTGTTGCTGTAGCTTCTGTAATGTTTTTAAAAACATGGGTTTGAAACTTTTAACAGTAATTCTCCTCCATGACTCATCACCAATCACACCCCTCCTCCTCTTTCAGGGAGGGTAAAACAGCTCTCTCTGCAGGGTTCATTATTAGGAGGCAATTTAGTGATTGTTTCAAGTGGCATGAGAATGAGGCAGTCGGAGATTAGGAACTGAGTCGGAAGCAGATGTCTGGAGAAAAGGTCGGAGATCTGTGTCTTATACCTGTTGGAAACTCATTTTTCTGGATTTAAAGCTTGAAGACAAGCTTCCCATGATACAGGGGGTCCTTCTTCAGGGCTCTGTGTCTGACAGGCTAGCTGGAGGGGGCATGGATCTGGGGAGGTGGGTTAATGTGGCAGTTGTCAGGAAAGACACAGCACCATTATCAGGTCCCACTTGTTCCCAGCTGAAGAGGGCTTTAAAGGAGCTCAGACCTCCTCTGTGTTCATAAGCCTCCATACATTCAGTGGCGGTTGTGTGCAGCTAAAGAGACTCTCATGAACAGGGAGAGCCCTCTATAGAGCAGGAAGGCCAGCTGTGAATAGGGAGGGCCAGGTAAGTGCAAAACCTGAAAGGAGGAATAGACATACGGGGGATGACAATTCTTTGGCACGTTCTCTCATCTGCTCAGGTGCTGGTTAATCGAGCATGGAGATTCACTTGTAGAAAGAGATGGTGAGCTGCCTGCAGGAATGTGCTTCCCTGATGGTCCCGTGGCTGTTGAGCGGGAGGCAACTGAGCTATCAGGTGGAACCTGATGGCCCTGAAGTTTCCATGGCAGTTGGTGGTAGTGATGAGGGAGGGCGGGGGATAAGTTGTCAGGTGGAACCTGATGGCCCTGAAGTTTCCATGGCAGTTGGTGGTAGTGATGATGGGGGGGGAAATAGGGTTGCCAACTTTCTAATTGCTGAAAACCATACACCTCTGCCCCGCCCCTTCCCCCAAGGCCCCGCCCCCTGCTCACTCCCCTTTCTCCCTCCACTCCCCCCACCCCGCTCACTCCCCTTTCTCCCGGGACTCACCTGCTGCCTGCAGAGCCAGGCTGGGCGGAGCTGCCAGTCAGTCCCCGGAGTAAGGGGCCAGGGCAGGGAGGGATTGTCCCCATAGCGAGGAGTTAGGACTGGGGTAATCGGGGCATGGTGGGGGTCGGTCCCCAGAGCCAGAGGCCAGGGCGGGGAAGGGTCGGTCCCCGTAGCGAGGGGCCATGGCAATCGGGACAGAAGGGGGGGAGGGGAGGATCCCCCCCCCCCGGGTGGCGGCACCTACCTCTCGGAGCCTGGTCTGGAAGCCAGCCACTGCTCCTCCATGTGGCTCCAGCCGCTGCTCTTCCCACCCCCCGGACGCAGAGGCCATGAGTATTAACGGGGACAGAATGGCGGACCCCCAACATCATGCTGGGTGTTTTTCCTGCTCGCAGGCATAGCCATGGTGCATGCAGCACTGCGCTGGGCAATTACATGAATGGAAGCAGAGATGGATTAAGGATTTGTGGGGCCCTGGGCCAGAGCAAGTGGGGGGGGCCCCCTCCCCACACCTTCCGCCTGCGGTCCCGCCTCCCGTTCCGCCCCTTCCACCTACAGTCCCACCCATGGCCCCACACTGTTCTGCCTCTTTCCCCTGTGGCCCCGCCCCATTCTGCCCCCCCACTGTGGCCTAGGACCTCTCTCCTCCCCCCACCCCAGGTGCAGTGACACCCAAGTTAGCTGGGTGCTTGGCGTTGCTCCAGGCTCCCCAGCCATCCGTGTGCCATGGGGCATCCCCGCCCCAGGGGATACATGATTGTTCCTCCTGCCCCTGCCAAGAAGGGGTACCCTGGCCCTAGTGCACCCCCCAGCCAAAGGGCGGGCACTGCTGCCTGCTGCGGCCAACTGGACTTTTCTGACTGAAGACTGCCAGGTTCCCTTTTAGACCGGATGTTCCGGTCGAAAACCAGACATCTGGCAACGGTAGTGGGGGAGAAGTTGTCAGGTGGAATGTGGGGCCCCTGAAGGTTCCATGGCAGTGGGTGGTAGTGACGATGGGGAGGGGGGGGAGAAGTTATCGGGTGGAATGTGGGGCCCCTGAAGGTTCCAGGGCAGTTGGTGGTAGTGTGGATGGGGTGGTGGGGGAGAAGTTGTCGGGTGGAATGTGGTGGCCCGGAAGGTTCCATGGCAGTTGGTGGTAGTGACGATGGGGAGGTGGGGGAGAAGTTGTCAGGTGGAATAGGGGGCCCCTGAAGGTTCCATGGCAGTTGGTGGTAGTGACGATGGGGAGGTGGAGGAGAAGTTGTCGGGTGGAATGTGGGGCCCCTGAAGGTTCCATGGCAGTTGGTGGTAGTGACGATGGGGAGGTGGGGGAGAAGTTATCGGGTGGAATGTGGGGCCCCTGAAGGTTCCATGGCAGTTAGGAATGACAGTTGGGCAGTTCAATTAAGTTGGGTGATTAGAGTGAGTAGGAAAGGGATTGGGCATCACTGTGTTCTGAGCTCCAGCACCTATGGCTTGAGCCAAAACCCAATAAAGTGGATGGAAGTCTTTCCATTGCCTTTGGAGCAGAGCCATAGGGGCCTCTACTAAATTGGCCAACTGGGCCTTACACCACCCAGCAAATTAAGAGGATCCTTCAGAAATTACTCTAAAAAAATCTAAAACCAAATGAACTCCTTTTTTCTGAACACTGGAGGATAGAATTCTCTATTAAATTCTATGGGATGGTTCATTAAAAACCTACAGAAAGGCGCTCATTCTCTTTTACATTTTAGAGGACTCGTCCCTAAGTAGCAACACGGGATTACAGAGACATCACTGATGTTCCGTCACCCTACATCTAGTGTTCCAAGCTTGTAAGGGCCTCACAATGGGGTCTTCAATACAACAGGGTCTTCAGTCAGCTCAGGTGGTGAGGGCACGTGTCATGTAGGTGAAAGGCTGGGCTGGCATGGCCCAGGGAATCTCTGCCTCAATTAGCACCAGTTATACCCAACTTGTAATGCATCTAATAACTGCTACTATCAGGGCCGGCGCAACCCATTAGGCGACCTAGGCGGTCGCCTAGGGCGCAGCTATTTTGGGGGCGCTGGTGCTGCGGCCGCCCGTTCAAATTTCGGGGCAGGACCTTCCGCCGCTGCTGTTGGGGGCGGCATTTGGGGGGCGGGACCTTCCGCCGCCTAGGGCGCCGGAAGAGCTGGCGCCGCTACTGGCTACTATTAACCAGGCCGTCGTTCACAGGCTCCAGGCCTAGCTATTGGGAGGTCTTGCCTGGTTGGGTTAAGGAGATAGCTCCAGGCTGCAGTCTGGCTGGAGAATTTTGTCGCCCTAGGTTTCCGTATCCTCATTTTAAAATTCTCTTCGGGAACCATCTTCCCTCAAGTTCTCCAGAGTTGAGCTGTGTGCTCACTATTCCTGCATGTGATCATTGCTGCCAGGCTGGGGGTTGTTACATAGCTAGTGTTTTCAAATTCGCGCAAGGTCACACCCTGTGGTGTGGAGGGGCCATCACACGGAAAAGGTCCCTTCACATCCAGCTGGAAATCGGGTCAAGACAAAAACCAGTGGGTCTGATTTCTCCCCGTCTCATCCCATTTGCAGCTGTGCACAGTTGCTGGAAAACACCAACATCCCCTTATCCAGCTACAAATGAGCATCCAAGCTGGCTGTAGCAATGGAGAATCAGGCTGAGCCAGTGCTTCTGCCTTTACACACAAGGTGTGATTTTAGTGCTGCATGGCTCAACACGACCCTCACAGCCTATACCACCTTCTTACGTGATTGTAGCTTTATAGCTTTTGGGGCAGCTCGTAAAGTGTTCTTAAATCCCAATTATCGTTCACATTTTTCTGATTGAATTCTTCCTCCCAGCTGATCTGGCTCATAATTGTTTTCAGCTTTGTAAAACTGACCTTTTTAAGAGAGAGCGAGCGAGATAAATGTCAAGGTGTCAAGCCAGCTGTGCTTTACCAGGCAAAACGCCACTATCCTTCCTCTTGGGTATGACTGAAACCAGACAGAAATAATTTCTGCTGAGTAAAAAAGGGACAGTCTTCATTCAATGTAAAACTATTCTTTAAAAATCAGTTCCTCCTCCACACAGGGTATGTCTACAGTGCAAAAAAAAAGAACTGTTCTTAACTTGGGTTAGCTAGTTCAAGTTAAAATAGAAGCCAAGCTGCCATGTCATCACTGCTAACTCAGGTTAACAGTTCAAGTTTAAAGGCTGGAGGAGTGCCTGCGGTTGAGTTAAACCTGAGTTAAAAGCCGTGTGTTAGCTGTAAATTTCAATGCCTTTTGGTTGGATTTCAAACCACTGCAGTTTCAATGTAACCATCTAAAAGATCTGTGCTTTATTTTTAAATGTAACCTGGTGGATTCAACATTAGATTGATTTCTGGTCAAAAGGAAAAAAACACCCAATATACTTAATTTGCCTTAGTAAGAAATTGCTGAGATTGAGGAGCGGGAATGGGATTCTTTAAAAGAAAAACAAAACTGTAGGAAGTTGCTGGGTTTTGGAAAGTTCACGAGAATTTGATTGGAGCTTTATATGGGTATCAAACTAGCAGCGTTAACATAATTAATGACACAAAAAGTGTGGGGAGGGATATTAAACCTCATGTATCAGGGCTTAACCCAACCTCAACTAGTAGAGACCAGGATCAGATCTAAGGCAAGGTGGGTGGAGGGGCAGATTTTCCCACATCTGCAGTCTGGCAATTCCTACATTTCTAGAAGCAGAGCTGCTCATGCTGGTCACTTGGTGATGGTGAGGAGTGTGGATATAAGAAAGCAATCAGACATCGCAGGAAAATGACAGAGACGTAGGTACAGAAGAAGGGGAAATGCACCTGATTTTAATCTGATTTGAGATAACGGGGGGTGTAGTGTGTTACAGGCTTTACAGACACATTGGGAATCTCCAACAAGAAATCCAAGGGGAAGTGGAAAACCAAGTCCAAGAACCCCCTAAACTAAACAGGTCAGATGAAGAACATCTGGGGGCAGGGATGGGAGGGAATAGAGAGAGACTCCTAATTAGAGGCTTTCACGTCACTGTCCGTACATTTCCTCCAATGTAGACCAATGAATAATAGGTGCACAGTGCAGAGAGAAATGTGGCTCTCTCCGGAGCCCTCCCAGGGAAGACACTCACCAGGAAGATTCGGGAACAATTTTCCTGCCAAGGAAGCACAATTGTGTGTGTAAAAATGTATATGGGGAAATGTTCCTTCTTAGAACCTCGTTTAAAGAAAGAGAACGGTAACACTTTGTATTAAGGGTATTTTTAGAAATAGGTAAATTCATAAATAATTATGTGATTAGTTATTACAATATTTATTAAGGGCGTAGTTATAAATGCTATTGCGCTTGTCATCTTCTCCCTCCTGTTTTGTGGCTGTTGGCTGACACCAACCAATATTACCTTGGGCTCTGAGCATGGGCTTGGAAGTCTGGAATTCCTCAATTCATGTTCCAGCTCTCCCACTAGCACTTCCTGTTGCTTTAGGCAAATCACTTGAGCTTTCTACCTTAGTTCCCCACCTGTAAAATAACTACACCCCACCGGACTAGTGTGAGGATTCAGTGTTTGTAGCTGCAGTTCACTCTGAAGCTGAAAAATGCTATATAAATGATAAGTATTATTATTACTAATATAATTTTCTCTGAGTCACTGTAGAATATAATAATTACATTTATAACATTTTTCAAAATACTTAATCAGTGCTATAAAACCTATAACTAAGTGTGTTATAAACTGTTTGCAGTCTTGTTGTAGCTGTGTTGGTCCCAGGATATTAGAAAAATAAGGTGGGTGGGGTAATATCTTTTATTAGACCAATTTCTGTTATAAACTGCAGGATACAGGGTTATAGTAATCTATGTATTGGCTTAATATGTGATATTTTTACACTATAGCAATTTATAAATGCTTTATTATTAGCATTTACAAATGAGTTTTCTTATTAAAAAAGTTTAAGGGATAAAGCTGGCTAGAGAACAAGAATATGGACATAATGTGTTAATAAGTACGAAGTACCAAAGAGATGACATTAGAACCACCTGTAGCAAAGCATGTTATTACATTGTAGTACATGCAGCGTACAGGATAAATAACAAGCAACAGTTAATTCTAGAATTACAATTCCAGCAAAAGGTTCTACTGATGTCACAAACCATGACCAGGTCCTCCGAACGTCTCAGTAGAATCATCAGCGTAGAATTTACAACTGACTATTCATAGAGTAATGTACTGATTGCTGTGAATATGTACTACTGCTCTTTACTGGCTGCACTCAGCTGTGTGTCATAGACCCTATATTGATACTAGAGATTTGCCTTTAGCTCAAGTGATGGAGGCCTGTGTTTTTGGAGCAGGAGGATCTATTACCCATTGTTACTGTGAAGTTCCAAGTGGCTATGGTGTAAGTACCTAGTTAGCCATAGATTTGTTTCAGTTCTCTCTTTACATGTTATATGGCATTCCATTTTGCAAACCTAACTGTACGCGGCCTTCAATTTCAGCACAGTGGCTAATGACTTAGCAATGCTCCTCTCTTTAGTGGTAATGGTAATTAGACAGCTAAATCACATTGCAAAAGTGCTCTCAATATAGTTTGTATTCCAGCAAGTGACTTTGGTGATCATGACAGCAAGATTCCAGGGATTTGGTCATAAAAATGAAACTTTAGTTAAGAGTTCATTTTTTTTAGAAATGTCTTCTTAATAAAAAGTGTTACCAAGATAGCAATAGCATTACTGTGAAATGGGACCTACCAATGGGAAAATATTGGGCTTTCTGTTTTATTATAGATAAGGAAGGCTTAAACATTTTTTAAACTTAGAAGCTGCAGGTCTGGTTTTACTGGAGAACTTGTTGGTCTCAGGTATGGATTGGGAGCTTCCTCCTCCCCTTAAACTTTAACCAAGAAATCTTTTCTCCCAAGTGTTTCTCATGTGTTTGAGCAAGTTAAAAAGAGGGGGAAAACAAGGTAGACAAGGAAAAATAGGGTAGACAAAACCTATATTTCTAAAATATAAAACACAAGCAGAAAATATTTTTTTTTAAAAAGGCAGACCTCTTTTATCAATCATAAATTAGCCAAAAGAAAAAAATGTGTGTGAGGGGAGGCACAAATCCAATTTTTCATTTCTTTAAACAACTTGACTGCCTTGCTATAATGTAATTCAGGAGTCTGCCATTGGATGGCACCAGGGCTTCGGGCAAGGGTTACGTTTAGAGAAAGGATTGTCTAGGACAAAAGTAATAGAAGAATCCAGAAATTGTAACAAAGTATCACAGCATCTCCTTCTAGTAAAGCCTGAACACAGAACTCTCCCTCTCAGGTTTCTGTGTGTGTGTGTGTGTGTGTACACGTGTACGTGTGTGTGAGAGAGAACTAAGCTGCTTTCAGTGGGAAGGAATGAAGCAGAGATCCACTGCAGCTACCAATCAGCCCTTTTAAACAGTTTAAGGAGATAGCCTTGCCTATTAGGAAACTGTACATACTTGCATATAAACGGAGATGTTGACATCTGAAATGTCAGTCAATCTTTGCAAAGTAGCCTTAAGTTGGGGTGAATTTAGCAGGTCAATTATGGTAAAACAACTGTGGAAAACAGGTGTTTCTAACTGAAGTTCAGTTTTCATTGATCTCTCCTGCCATGACAGTAAGATGGAGGTGGGTTTGGGTCGGATCAATTTACAAACAATCAGTCCTGATACTTATTATGCTTATGCCCCTTTACACAGAGGAGCGCAAAAGATCCTTAATGTAAATGAGCATTAAAACCATCGTGTTTATATTAGCTGTAGAATCTCTCTCAAACACTAGGTACATGTCTAGACAGTATTTTTGTTATCCTTCGAGGAGGCCATTGTCTAGTTTGGTTTCATTATGATGGTCAGCTTCAGAAACAAGAGGTAGCGCTCCAGTACCTGTCCAGCAACTCTGGTACAGTCAGATAGGAGTCTGGCAGGGACAGTGGAACTAACACTAGAATTTCAGGATCATTTTGCTTTAAACCTAGTGCCAAAATGCCAGCTGGAGGAAAAAAATCCATGTAAAAGGAAGAACAAAAATGATGCAGCTAACTGCCAAACCTGGGTGTCTTGTCAGCAGAAGGGGGGGGGGGGGCTATTCGTGCACACACATGTGAGAATGAACATGCCGACACGCACATGCCAAGAAAGGCAAGCCTCAGACATGCGCTCACGCTGTTGAGATATTTAAAAAAAAGGTTCGGAGCTTGTAGAAACACAACACAGGAAGGAAACGGGAGGAAGGACCAGTTTTGGGGGGGGAGGGGGGAAGGGGTTTGTGTGTGTGTGTGTGGGTGTGTGGGTGGGGGGGGGTGTTGAACCATCTGAAAATTCTGTCCCGAAATAAAAAAATAAAAAAATCCCTTTCAGCCATGCCTCTCGCTGTCAGGCTGCTCTGTCCCTGGAGAGAAGAAGCTCCACATCCAATGGGCAAAAGAAGGGAGGATTCAGCTTCCCTGATGCCATGCTACTCTCCTGGCACAAGGGTGAAGGACCTGTTGACTTAAGGCTGACCGGGTCTTTGTATCCCTGTTTGCAGTGAAAACATCTCTGGTTACCAAGGCAGCAGGGGATGCCACGCCACGCCTCATGGTAGGCCGTCGGCATTACAGATGGATACCCATACAAATCTGCCACTTGTCAAGACTAGGTCATCCTCAGGTAATAAGCAAGCAGCAGCTTGACAGCAGCCTTGCCTTGCTCTGGGATGGCAGGAGACCGCCCCCCCTCCCCCCCCAACTGCGCGGTAACCAGCGATACTTCACCCATCCCTGTTCTCGCCAAGGTGCCCCTCTCCCTTCTTCGCTGGACACCGCATCATCCAGTCCATGAGCCAATGCAGAGGCGGGAGGAGAGGAAGGCGCCGAACAGCCTTTTGCACGTTGGAGCATGACGCCGCCTCCTTGAATCGACAGGCCGTGCCGTCTATGCGCTGGGCACAGGCAGGGCGGAGGGTGGCTCACTCCGAGGCTTCATCCAGGAGAGCTGGGCCTGCTTCCTTTGTCAAGAGAGCTGCTCGCGTCCTCCTGCGCCCACCCCTCCGTTTTACAAAAGGGTCTCTGGGGGCGGTGGTGGGAGCAGGGGGTGGCGAGCCGGGCTTCACATGATGGTGCAGCGGTTCCTGCGCAGGGCCCCCTGGAAGCGGATGGTGGTGTGGACGTGTTTGCAGTGGGCGCAGCCCACGCTCTTGAGCAGCTCGCTGAAGAGCAGCAGGATGTGCCAGTTGTACTTGGCCGAGCACTCGATGTAGCCGCACTTCCAGGTCTTCTTCACCAGGTTGGAGACGTTCCAGCGGGGAATCACCCGGCCCCTCTGCAGATCCCGCTTGTTGCCCACAATGATGATGGGGGTCTCGGTGGTGCCGATGACCCTGCAGAGAGGCAGGGCAGAGACAGACACAGACAGAGTGGAGTAGTGGGGGGAATTGGTAACAGAAAAGAAGAAACACGTCAATTTCTTTCATTGGCATGAAGGCCACAGTCCCTTAACCTCCAACCCATTACCCCTTTCCAATTTCCTACAATAGCTCTTCTGCTTCCCACTAGCTCTTCTGCTTCCCACTAGCTCAGTATTTTATCTTCCTACTAACATTTCTGTCTCCTGGGGATCCCTCCCCATCCTCAGGTCCTGGCTGGGCCTGTCCCAGTGGCAGAGGATGGCAATCCGGAGCCTCCCTTGTGTAATGCGGGGGGGGGACAGACTGGCGGCTGCTGCCGGGCTGTCAGCAGGGAACTTTGTTCTGCATGGAGGGGTATGGCAGATCCTGCCGTAGCAAACTGCCCAGTCACTCACCTACCTTGTCACAGCAAGTGCAGCTTACAAATACTGGTAAGAAACTCAACGCTGCTTTGCCAATGACTAGACTTGGCCCCGCTGTGGCTCTTAATCTCTCATTGGCAGCTGCTGGCAGCTTGGAGAGCTCCCTTCTGAGCTGTTTGTTGCTCTTTGCTTTTCTATAATGCTTGAGTGAATTTCGTGCAGGTGGAAGGTGCCTGGATCTAGCCTGCACCTGTTGGAAGATTTCAGTCCCTAGGGCTATCAGCACTGAAGGGAACCTGGAGACTCCTTGAGAGTGCTGAGCTCAGCCAGGGAGCTCCTGCTTACCCTCCATCCTCCTCCCTGCCCCCAGTATATTCCTGGAGAGGATGCACAATTGAGAGGTGACTTTAGCTCTGTGAGCAGGGCCCTTTCCCCAGCTCAGCTGGGCCCAGGCCAGGAGCAAGGCAAGCAGGCACTTACCTCGTTTCTAGGATCTGCTGTCGAATAGTTTTGATGTACTCAAAGCTGTCAAAGCAACAGATGTCATAGACTAGGATGTAGGCGTGGACACTCCGGAGCCCCCTGCAGCACGCGTCCGCCCACTCCTGCAACAGGCACACAGGAATCGGTCAACGCTCAGGCGCAGAAGCCCCCTTGGGGTATCTCTCCAGCCTTTCTGCCATCTCATGTGCAAGGGCACTACTGTGACCATGCCAGGCCTTCTGCTACTGGGGCCTAGGCCCAGGCTTTGCTGGACTTGGGCACTGCTCCTAACGCAATACCACGCCGGCTTCTGCAAACATGGCTGGTGGCACAAAACCCCAGCCCCATTGAACTCTTCTATTTCGAGCATCCCTAGGGCCTGCTGGACAAGTTAACGCGAGTCCAAACCTGCGGTTACCGTTGCTTTGGGATGGGTGATATTACAGGCATAACGGGGGTTTTCCCAGCAGCAGCAGCCTCACTGCACCCTGGTGGAATAAGTAGCAGATAATTATAGCAGGCACATGCTCTAGTGTTAATGCCCAGGACTGGGACTCAAGTGATCTGGGATTTATTCCTGGTTCTGCTGCTGACTCACTGTGTAACAAGGGGTAGTCACCTAACTGCTCTGTTTCTCCTCCACCTGCCCCCTCAAGCTCATCCCATCCTGGTTACTAACCTTCCTCAAACCCCCCCACTCCTCCTCTCCTCTCCTTCTTTAACCTCTCAGTCTTCCCTGACAAATAAAAGCATGCTCTAGTCCAAACAGGAATTAATTCCAGGAAGTCCTACGGCCTGATTTTATACACGAGGTCAGACTAAACAACATCAACAAAACTCCTCTCAACAGCATCTCCAGCTACCTCACCCTGGGTAAAGCTCAGGATCAGGGACCAGCGCAGGGTCAAGTCCTCTTTCACCTCTAGAGGATGGGTTCAAAGCTGACTCAGGGGAAAAGCGATCAAAGTTACTTATGTTCGTGGGCTGTTTGATGGGCTATATGATTTGCGAGTGATGTTGGAGGGGAGAAGCCTAGTTCCTAAAAGTTTGTTCCCCTTTATATCCACATTGACAGGGCAATGTAGGGAAAGCCTGCAAGTGAAGGACCCCGGTCTCCAGGTCTGTTAATTAGGTACTTTCCAACAGCACTAATTTCACCTTGATTGCTAGATACTTGATGGCACTATTAGCGCATGATCTGTCCATGGTTCTGAATTAGCTTGTTGCTAGATTGATAGTGCTTGCCTCTGCCTAATGAACTCACTGAACGTTTTTGTCAGTGACCATATTAAGCGTTCACCTCTGGCAATCTAGACTGTACACATTTTGTTTGAACTAGAGAGAGATCAAATACATTTCCTTTTCTGGTCTAGAGTGGCCATTCATCCACATCACAGAATGACTGGGCCAGGACAGCTCTTTGCTCAGGAAAGGCGGATACTAGGTTTTGCTAACCAGAAGGCCCGAGGCCAGACGAGCCCAGAACTGGACTATCCAGTGGTATTTCACGTTAGAACTGAGAGTCATGGGCCGAGCTGAGTTTGTGTAGGGTGCGGAGGTCAGGACTGGAATAGCAGAAGGAGCTATAGATTGAAACTGGCGGTGGTTGTTGTGGGGTGGTCCCAAGACTGGAGTAGCAGGGCATGCCATAGATCAGCATCGGATGTATTGGCAGAGCTGGGGGTGGTCCAGGATGATAACAGAAGGGGATGCTGCAAGTTAGGATTGAGATGCCCTGGCACAGCCATGCTGGCAAAACCAGCACAACTCCAGCCCACACAAAGTCAGGCCCTCATTCCATGGCTATGTGTTCCTCCCTGCATTGCCTAGGGCTGCAGGGGACTAGTTCAGTGTGGGTGAGGCATGCAACATATACAGTTTAGGGCTATAAAATGTTAATAAAAAAAGACATTTGTTGAACAGCTGGGGCTTTTCAAGAGCTTCCCATACAGAACAGTCAGTGTTTTGTGCATGATGCATGAGTGAAAATATGCCCTGCTTTTACCTCCTTAAATGCCACCATTCAGCAGCCGCTAACACTGCATTTGTTCAAGAAAAAAAACAGAGAAATACTAATTCCCAGTGCCCAATCCAACCCCGTGCAAAGGTTGCGTGGGGGCTTCCAGAATGCTGTTATCCTGTACACAAGCGCAGTTCAAAGGTGACTCTAGAAATACAATTGCTGTCAAAGGATCAGAGAAATGCAAGTCCCAGGAAACAAACACAGGAGACAGTCCATCTTTGCCTGCTGACCTTGTGTAGTAAATCCACAGCAGAACCACAAAGCTGTCGAGCTCTGATTGCTGGCAGCCTGGGCTCCTCTTGTGAGCCATACAAACTGGCACCATTGGGCACCTCTCTCACTGCACAGGGATGCAACCCACAATTCTTAACAAAACAGGAATCACCCATGTTTACATGGCAGCTGCTCTAATGGACTGAGGAAGTGGGAGGAGTCCCGGCCACTATGGAAATGGGTAGAGATTTAGGATTCCATACAATATGGACCCTGTTATGATAGATAGATTGGGACAGCACTCTATGCAGGAGAAATTGCAAAATCTTGACTGTAGAGTATAAAAATACAGTTAGAAGAAACTATAGTAATTCTTCCTGTAGTGAGCCATTTTCGTACAATGAATCATCCCCTTTTACGGTTATGATATTTGGGAATAAAGCAAACAAAAGGAGCTAGGAATGGAAGAAATGGCAAAGGACACTTTTTTGGCTCGCTGCTTTGCAGGCCACAAAGGTTTGAATGAATCACTGGAATTAGCGATGAAAGAAACCTATTCATTCATGGTGCCACCCCCACGCCCCCTGGTCAGTGCATGAAAATGACAGGGTGACTTTTCAGTGACTGTTACCAAAGCGATAAAGACTATTATAGTGGCAGCTTATTAGCTGTAGGTTAATATCTTTATGGAAGAGTTCCAATATGTCTGGGAGATCAGTATATTACAGCTTATTAAATTGAGGCTGGGATGCAATTTGCTTGAATGCCATCACTCGAGTCATTTTCAGCATTGTCCATCATGATTTCACTAGCATGTTATCGTATCTAGATTTCGCTTAAAGTTGCTTCGCCTAATGACGCCTGCAGTTAAGTGTTGTAATAAAATTATTGGCAATACAAAAAAACAAGGACTGACGATTAGTTCATTAATCATTATTGATTATTGATTAGGCACTTGGATTAAGGGCTGATTTCTAATAGATAAATGAGCAATGGCAAATCGCACTGCAAATACTAGTGATGCGGGGGGGGGGGAACTGCAGTATAGGCTAGTGGTTACAGCAGGGATTCTAGCAGTCCCTGACTTCTACTTTTCCAGTGGCAATGCATCCTTGAGTGACTATTTGGGCAAATCACATAACGTCTCCATGCCTCAGTTTCCCTTTCTATAAAACGCGTTTGACAATATTCTGCTGCTTCAAAGATGAGTTGTGAAGCTTTAGTCATGAAGGTTGGAGGTGAAAGGCACCAGAGAATTACAAGAATTCCAAATAATCCTACATCATCGGGGAGGAGGAAGATGTGGCAATGCTGATGGAAGGAAAGTGAACATGTTTGATTGCCTTACACCTGAGACAAGTAGCTATTGCTAGCAGGGAGGTTAAAAGCCCCAACTCCCAGAGACAAAAAACTTGAGAAAACACCCAGGACACAGGAGCAGTTGGGCTGATGTGGATTATGCGAAGTTGATGCCAGTTTCTAAAGGTTAAACTGGTTTCTCTGACAGGGGAATCAGATATATAAATGGTGCAACTTCACTCCTGTCAGTTAGGTCCTACTAAGGATAAACTTGAATCTTTGAGCTTGATTCTTCACTACCGCAGAGTAAACCTGCCTGCTATAGGGTTCCTCTGAAGCATCTGGTACTGGCCATTATTGGAGATAGGACACTGGAGTGGATGGACTTGGGTCTGAGCCAGTAGGACGATTTCTACAAGTAATGCCACTGAAGACAATGGATTTACTCTGGTGTAAGTGACAGGAGCACTAGGCCGTTCCAACGTTCAAGATACTAAGAATATGTAAGGGTCTCTGTATCTGAAAGGGAGCTGAGTGAACTCGGGGCAAGGGTCTGTCGGTGCAGGTGCCAGGCTGGCCAGTTCTTCCTCCCCAAGAGGATATTCCAGAAAGTAGGTTCCCACCAGTTGTCGGAGCATTAGCATCCAGATTGCGCTCCCCTTGTGACGCACGTGTGAAACTGAGCCTGGACGCTCCGGTGGATCAGGCTGCTGCTTTCCTGTTGTTTTCCCTTGTGGCATGAGCGTGAGAAAGTTTGCTATGAATTAGCTCCATGCTGCTCTTTCTGTTCAAAAGCACCTACCAAAAAGTGTGCGACTGTCAGGTCTGGCTGCCTGTCGGTCCCTTCACGAAACGCCTGTGAAAGAGGAGCATGCACGCCATCCCTTCCTTGCTACCCCGGAGTGGAGTGTCACCCATGGCTATAAAGCCTAGTGGATGGATGGAACCATCCTGATAGGCTGCTGAGCATTCCAAAGAGGCGGGGATCCATCAGCGAGCATTCCAAAGGGGCGGGGATTGATCGGCCAGAAGGCAGCACAGAGCTGTGTGCTCTCAGCTGCCGAATCCATGTTCCTCCAGCACAGAGAGAGACGTACATTCTTCTCACAATTGTGCCTTGTTAGTGCAACAAGGCCGTTCTGGGAGAAGCTGTTGCCATCCCCTGCCTAGGGCATTAGTGGATAAGGGGCTGTTCCTTCTGTCTAAGGATGCCCAGGGAGAGGTGCTTATCTCCTGCTCACTGGCTCCCCACGCAGCCTCAGCCCTGCTGAATTATGCATTGCCAGAAGCCCTATATTTTGTGTGATTATAAACACGGCATATTTATAGATTGCTGAGCATCGCTTTCCGCTTGGTGATGTAGCAGCCTTGGCCCTGGTGCCCCCACGTTCTGCTTCAGAGAGGCAAGTGAAGCTATTTCAAGCAACTAGGGCAGGGTGACAGGATCCATGCCTGGTGTACGGGGGCTTGGGGCTAATTCTATTTGCAGTGCTGGCCCCCATGTGAGGTACTGTGTGTGGAGACCATCCACTGCCCTCCTTTCTTGGGATGCAGGTTTGCCCCCTTTATGCCCCAAATGAATCCTGGGCAATCTCCTGCCTGTGTCCTTCCTACAGCTGGGGTGACCCCCTCCTTCACCTGTATATAAAGATCTGTGATGTCTAGCTAACCCCAGCGCAGACTGGGCAGCGAGGAGGTGAAGCTGAAGTGCAGCGTTCCAAGCAAGGAGCCAGGAAGGCCACGTAGGACCATAGGCAGGGATGCTGGTCTGACCAGCAGATAGGAGAGCATGACATGGGACTGACGGAAAAGCAGGGCCCTTATGTGGCTACCTATGGTGCTGTGATCTAAGGGTACCTCTCTCTTAGAAAGGCCTGGCCTCCAGATAAGGTTCAGATTCACTTGCCAATCCATTGGCTCCGCCCTACACAAATAACCTTTTGCACTAGTGGCAACCACACAGGCCTTAGTGGCACGAGGGGAATGTGGTGGTGGGTTGTGATATGAACAAGCAGCCACCATGGGAGACAAGGAGTCTGCCTAGCTGGGCTAGGAATCCCTTAAGGGCAGTCTCTCTCATGGCCTCTCCAGGACTTGGTCCTTTCAGTCAGAGGAATACAGGGCTGAGCCCCTCGCTCCACGTTTTGGCATTTCAACTTCTGCCTCTGACCAGAGATGAGCCCAAGCCGTGAAGTTTGGCTCCAGGTCTAAACTTTCCCACAGTTCCAGGAGGGTTGGAGCAACCCATTTCAGAAGCACACACAATCAGAGCTCCTTGGGGCGATGGACACGGCCTGTTGAAAAGCATGTATTCTTTATCCCCAGAACCCAGGCCAAGCTATTCATGCCCCTCAACCCTGCCTTGGAGGGACCCCACCTCACTTAGTCCTCTGCCTCTCTTCTGAGACTGCCAGGAAAGGTGCCAATTCTGATGGGGGCATCTGTTCCCCTGGAACGGTTCTAACCCACACCATGTTCTACTGATAGTCCCCAAGCAATGACTTCTGGTCAGTACCGAACTGGACCAATAGGGTGATCTAGAAGGAAAAGCCTTTGTAACCCATGACCAATCTCCTGAGCCAGCCATTCTCCCTTCAACAGCCAGGCCTCCTCTTTCCCATTCAGGTGATGCACTCCTACCCCCCTCTACATTTATCCCTCCTCTGCAGCGTGCAGCTAGGGTGAGCCAAGCCCCTGTGTTTCCCGCCTCCCTTCACTCCTTTGAGATCACTCCAGGGCCCATTCTTCCTTCCCTGGAAATCTCCATCTGTTTGCACCGTCTGCCCTCTGTGGTGCACGCCGAGACATGGAGTATGTTAGGCATCGTCTGTCATGTCAATAAATTACCCTTTGCTTTTTCTGTCTGTCTCTTGCGCTGACCTTTTGTTCCCTTGTGCACAGTGTTGAATTTTGATCCTCCTCCTTTTTTGTGCAGCTCTGGGGGAATCCTTCCATTTGTATCCCTTTACTCTATTGACCTCCTTGCATCACAGCAATGCTCCTCCCAGCTAAAAGGGGGAGGCTGGTTGCAGCTCCCCCTGAACCTGCCCAGCTGAGGGGGGATGAATGCAACTCCCCCAGAACCCCTCAGCTGAACCCCATTTATATCTGTCTGGGTGCAGGGCACTGAGGGTTGATTTAGGGCTCAAAGGGGATTGAACTGGGGCACTGGCATTATGCTCGGCTCTTGGCACACGCTTGAAGTTCACAGAGTCTAAGGCCAGCAGGGACCACAGTAATCATCTACTCTGACCTCCAGTATAACACAGGCCAGAGAACTGCCTTGAATTAATTCCTGCTCGAACTAGTAAAACATCCACTCTTGATTTCTCCTCGGAGCTGCTCCAAATTTTTCAGCAAAATGGTTTTACAACCCAATTAGAGCAGAAGTTTTTCATGTTGGTCAACGTTTTCCAGTTTTTTCCCCAACCACCACCCCTCGCCCCCCGGAAACTAAAAACCAAATTTTTGGTTAACATTTTTGTTAGTCTCTACAAAACTGGGGGGCAGAGGCCACTAGGTTTTTGCAAATGGAAACCTTTTGCTGAGAACTGATTTTTTTTAAAAACCAAAACCAGCTTTTGAAAACCAAAACTGTTTTGTGGGAAATTTGGGGAGAAACAAAAAAACAAAACAACCCCCCTCCCCCCATTTTTTCCCTAAATGCCCCTTAAAAAATAACTGGCATTTTTTCAACCAGCTGTTTCACTCGCAGTGCAGTGAAAGGCACCTTTTAGGACCTCTTCCCCCTTCTATCCATTAGGCCAATGTTTCTCAACCTTTTTGATACCAGGGACCGGCTTGCTACTGTGTCAGGGACATGTCAGGGCCTGGCATCGCTCCACGGACCAATCATTGAGAAACACCGAGTGAGACCGCTCTCCGTTTTCTTCTCCCCCTGGTTAGGGGTAGGGCTGTTCATGGTGTATTAGCTCCTTAAGCCTCATCTACACACACATTTATACCTTTTTAAATGTGCTGGTATAGTCAAAGTGGTACAACTCCCTAGTGTGAACATAATTCTATCGGTATAACGGTGTTCATGCAGATAATAGAATCACAGAATATCAGGGTTGGAAGGGACCTCAAAAGGTCATCTAGTCCAACCCCCTGCTCAAAGCACGACCAATCCCCAACTAAATCATCCCAGCCAGGGCTTTGTCAAGCCTGACCTTAAAAACCTCTAAGGAAGGAGATTCCACCACCTCCCTAGGTAACCCAGTCCAGTGCTTCACCACCCTCCTAGTGAAAAAGTTTTTCCTAATATCCAACCTAAACCTCCCCCACTGCAACTTGAGACCATTACTCCTTGTTCTGTCATCTGGTACCACTGTGAACAGTCTAGATCCATCCTCTTTGGAACCCCCTTTCAGGTAGTTGAAAGCAGCTATCAAATCCCCCCTCATTCTTCTCTTCTGCAGACTAAACAATCCCAGTTCCCTCAGCCTCTCCTCATAACTCATGTGCCCCAGCCCCCTAATCATTTTTGTTGCCCTCCGCTGGACTTTCCAATTTTTCCACATCCTTCTTGTAGTGTGGGGCCCAAATACAGCTTATTCCCATGTAGGAAGGGATATAAGCTATCCTGGTATAAAGCAATAATGCCTCCACTCTAGGGATTGTACCAGCATCACTACGGGTAGACATACCAGCCCAGATTTTTAAAGCTATTTAGGAGCTGCTGAGCTCAGCGTCGCAACACCTAACTGATTTAGGAGCCGAAGTCTAATTTTCAAAAGGGAATTAGGCACTTGGGTGGAAATGAGACCAGCTCCTAAATCAGTTAGGCATTGGAATAAATACCTTTAAAAATCTGGGCCCCTGTCCACACTGAAATCAGAGGTGTGGCTGCAGCATGGGTAGACATACCCGAGCTAGCTCTACCCAGGCCGGATCGGCGGGTAACGATCGATCTATCGGAGGTCGATTTATCGCGTCTAGACTAGACGCGATAAATCGATCCCCGAGCGCTCTCCCGTCGACTCCGGTACTCCACTGCCGCAAGAGGCGCAAGCGGAGTCGACGGGGGAGCGGCAGCAGTCGACTCAGCGCCGTGAAGACGCCGCGGTAAGTCGACCTAAATACGTCAACTTCAGCTACGCTATTCTCGTAGCTGAAGTTGCGTATCTTAGGTCGATCCCCCCCCCCAGGGCTAACAATAGCAAGGAAGCTGCAGAAGCATAGGCTGTAAAAGCCCAAGCCGGGACCCTGGCTACTTACTCAGGTGACTAGCCCTGCTGAAGTCCATGCTATTGTGTCTTTCTGGTGCCCAAACTAGCTAGATTAAAGCTAGCTCGGGTATGTCTACATGACCTGGAATCATGCAATGTAGCCATGATGTATACATCTCTGCTTGAAACAATTATTCTGGTCCAAAACTATATCAGGCCTGAAATTTGGAAATGGCTTTTGCTCTAATCTACGTCATGTGCAGCTATTATGGGGATGAGCTCTAGATAAATGCTTGGAATAAATAAAGAGCCAGCACTTCCTATCCTGGGACTAACTGGAGCCAGAACCAGTGGGAAATGAAGAAAAGGGTCACATGATGTTTTTTCACAACTCAGAACAGATTCAGTTCAAGTTTGGGGAAGGGATTGTTTGGATTTTACCCAGGCTGTTTCCCCATGAAAAATTACTATCTTGTATCTTAATAGCAGAGAACCTCGTGTGTAATCCTTAGGCATATGTTCCTTTCATACCCACCCCTCCATTAGATTCTGCACAGCATGGCCCACGCCCCTCCAACAGCAGCTCATCTGAAATTAAGCAGCCTTTAATTATCTCTATTTTGGTCCCATTTTGTGGCTTTCACAATCTGAATGAGATTCTGGTCACTCATGCTGAGATGCTTCCTCCCCACAGCCAGAGATCTCCGTCAACTCTGTGGTGTTACTCAAAACTAAGTCAAGAACAGCTCCTCCTCCTACACAGGGCCCTTGCTATCCACTCCCTTGGGCAAGTGTTCCTCAGGATGGGACGCAGAGATAAAATTTCTAGACACCATAAATGGATGCTTCTTGGAGAAGCTTTTCCTGTAACCTAGAAGGAGTGAGGCAATTCTTGATTTAGTCCTAAGTGAAGCATAGGATCTGGTCCTAGAGGTGAATATAGCTTGTACTGCTTGGTAATAGCAACCATAATGTAATTTAATTTAACGTCCCGGGGTGGGGGTGGGGGGAAGGAATGCCAAAAAACCCACCACAGTAGCATTTAACTTCAAGAAGGGGAACTACACTAAAATGAGGAAGCTAGTTCAACAGAAATTAACAGGAACAGTCATAAGGGTGAAATGCCTGCAAACTGCATGGAGACTATTTAAAAACACCATAATAGAGTCTCAAACTAAATGTATACCCCAAATAAAAAACAGTAAGAGGACAAAAAAAATGCCATCATGGCTAAACAACGGACTAAGAGAGGTAGTTAGAGGCAAAAAGGCATCGTTTAAAAACTAGGAGTCAAATCCTACTGAGGAAAACGGAAAGGCACACAAACTCTGGCAAGTCAAATGTCAAAGTATGATAAGGCAGGCCAAGAAAGAATTTGAAGAGCAACTAGCTAAGATCACAAAAACTAACAGCAAAACTTTTTAAATACATCAGAAATAGGAAGCCTGCCAAACAGTCAGCAGAACCACCGGATGATCAAGGTGCTAAAGGAGCACTCAAGAAAGACAAGGCCATTGTGGAGAGGCTAAATGAATTCTTTGCATCGGTCTTCACTGCATAGGATGTGGGGGAGATCCCCACACCTGAGCCATTCTTTTTAGGTGACAAATCTGAGGAATTATCTCAAACTGGGGTGTCAGTAGAGGAGGTTTTGAAACAAATTGATAAATTAAACAGTAATAAGTCACCAGGACCAGATGGGATTCTCCCAAGAGTTGTGAGGGAACTCAGAGATGAAATTGCAGAACTACTAACTGTGGTATGTAATCTATTGTGTAAATCAGCCTCTGTAGCAGAAGACTGGAGGAGAGCTAATGTAATGCCGATTTTTTAAAAAGGCTCCTGAGGTGATCCTGGCAATTAGAGACCAGTAAACCTAACTTCAGTAGTACCAGGCAAATTGGTGGAAACTATAGTAAAGAACAGAATTATCAGACACAGATGAACACGATAGGTTGGGAAGAGTCAACACAGGACTGGACAATGGGATGGATCTTTCAAAATTGCCCTGTTCTGTTCATTCCCTGTGAAGCATCTGGCACTGGCCTCTGCCAGAGAGAGGATATTGGGCTAGACGGACCATTGGTCTGACCCAGTCTGGCTGTTCTGTTTTTATGTTCTTATTACACTTCTCTAGGACTACGCTTTACCAATCTGCAAGAAGGGACATTGTGAGGATTCAGCTTTGGGTTGAAATTAAGCGCATGAAATTTCAGCCTCAAAGGGCATTTTTGGGACAGTTATACCCTTGGGTAATCGATATGCATTTAGCTAATTATAAAGCACCCATCCCCATAGTATCTACATTGGAGATGAGAATCAGAGCATGGATTCTGTCCTGCCACCTTAACTATGGAGCCACTACCCTGACTAACTCCATAACCATCACCGGTCCCCTACAGATTCTGAAATCACCCTCACTCCCTGATTGATTGCCCAAGAAAATGTACTGCCCTCCCCAGACAGAAGGCATAAAGTTAATGTCTCAGCAAACAAGTCAGACATTAGTGGCGACTTTACGTTCTGCATCTGCTGGGAGATCAATGAAATTGTACTGCACAGTTTCAGCAGGATGCCCTGGTACACTACGAATTCTATCGCTCCCTCAAACTGTCGTTGGGATGCCGTCCATTACAGCCTTTGATTTCGCCGGCTGATGTTGGAGGGCAGAATATCCCATTTAGGACTAATTTTCAACAGAACTGCCTGTTTCTGTTACAGCAGCCAAACATCCCCCAAAGACGCCAGGTTTGTTTTATGTGAAGAACGGCGAGAGAAACACACTGTACCCGGCAGATCAAATACATACGACACATCGGGGAAGGTAGGAAGGGAAAGCAAGGGACTGAGACTCAGGTGCAGATTCACACAGGGAGTTAGGCGCCTGGGAAAATCAAACCTACTTGTTCAGGAGCCTGACTTCAGAGATCCAAGTCTGGCCAAACGTCACATCTTATTGGGCTGTTTTTATCCCACTCGAGGAGGGATCTGAACTAGGGCAGGAGCATCACTCTCCTAGGCCCTGTGTCAGCAAAGCATTTCAGCCCATTGAAGTCGGTGGCTTCATGTACGCTGCAGCTGGAGGTGGAATTTCCAGCTCTAGTGGATGTCCAAGCTAGCACAGTAAACCCAACAGCACAGCCCCAGGGGTGGCAGGAGGAGCTAGCCACAGGAGCACATACCTAGGTTCGTACACAGGATCGTACTAGCCCATGCCGCTGCGGCTACACGGCTATTTTTAGTGCGCTAGCTCGAGCCAAGCCAGTGCGTGTTCCTCTGCCCATGCTGGAAATTACACCTCCAAGCTGCAGGGTAGACATATCCAGTGAGATTTAAGCAGGTGTCTAACGGAAAGCACATGCTGCAGTGATTCGCTGAACAGGCCACAATTCCTACGGTCACTCAAATGCCGAGGCTGAGTTAAGAAGACACCATCCTTTTAATAAATAATAATAATACCTAGCTCTTATGTAGATCTCAAAGTGCTTTGCCAAAGGAGGTCAGTATCATTATCTCAATTTACAAATGGGGAAACTGAGGCATAGAGAGGGGAAGTGACTTGCCCAAAGTCACCCAGTAGCGAAACCAGGAATAGAAGCCAGGCATCTTGAATGCCAGTCCAGTGCTCTGTCTTCCTACTTTCACCTCTGGAACTATGTAGAGTGTCCAAAATGTTCCGGGGGCATCAAAAATGTTCAGCTCTAAATGGGGGTTCAGGCCTGTGGGAGAGGGGCACACGCTCTGACAGGAGAGGGGGCTAAGCGCGGAGCCGCAGGTGGGCAGGGTGGTTATTTGGGGTTTGGATAATGGGAGTCACAATGCGTTTTCTGCATGTTTATGTGATTCCTAAAGTTCACTGCAATTCTCACCGAGACCTAATCTCTCCAGCGCTGAAAGGCGTCAGTTCCCATGACACTGCAGCTTGTGCCCTGCCATATATTGGAACTGTCATGAGAATCAGCCAGATTGCAATATGTTAACATTCGAGCTTCCCTGGTTTAGCGCCTTCCACTCAAGGGTCTCAAAGCAACTCATGAAACGGAAGCACCAAGAGTGGAAGCGACTCACCGAGGCCATGATGCGATTCAGGGATTAGAACCCAGGTGTCCTGATTCCCACTCCTAGGCTCAGAGCACTAGAACAAACCTTCCCCGAGCAGCCCCCTTCTTACACATTTGTTTACCAGGCAAATCTTGCCCCGGACACGCAAGACACAACCTGATCCTAAGAGGAAAACTACTGCAAAAATATCCCTGGGCTGTGGCTGCATCTTTGCAGGGCTGTGGATTAATGTCCTTAATGGAAACCCATCATCTGCCGAGTCAAATGGCAGGAGACTCATGGCATTGGGTCTCTTCTGTTGATGAGTCAGAGCACATGTGACCTCGGGGGAGACTCAGAACCGACTCCCATTGTTACCGACAGGCCCATCTGCCTTTGGCTGGCGTTACTGGGTCAGCGCCTGGCACACGTACCTGCAGCGTGTTAACTGGGAAAGATGTGATGGGTGGGAAGTCCATGATCTGTAGGTCGTGCACGTGGCCGTTCATGACCACGGCCGGCAGGTAGACACGCCGCGTCTTGGTGGGCGCGCACGCCTCGCTGAACTCGTTGTAGAGGAACTGGCGGACGATGGCGCTCTTCCCGACCCCTTGAGCCCCAAGCACGGCGACCTTGAAAGTTGTCACCATGCCTCCCGGCCGTGGCCCCCCCACGCGACGTGGCGATCGGCTCCTTGGCGCAGGCCACTGCGTTTGCACTGCCAGGAAGGCCCCCGGGCTGCATATTCCAGCGGCTGCGGTTTCAGCCCCATTCAGGAAGCATTTCCTCCTCCGCCCAGCCTGTCACTGCAAGACCAAGAGCGACCCAGTCAAACAAGACACCTCCTCCCAAAGTATCCCTGGCAGCCTCACGCCAAACAAACAAACAAACAGCCCTGCCTAGCTAGCTACGGCTCTTACCTGACCCCACGGTATCTGAGCACCTCACAGCCTTTTAATGTATTCATCATCCCAGCCCCACTGGGCTGTTATGCCCATTTTACAGGTGGGAAACTGAGCCACAGACTCAGTGACTTGTCCAGAAGAGGGAATCAAACCCAGGTCTCCCAAATGCTAGATGAGTGCTCCAACCACTGGGCCATCCTTCCTCCTACCTCTGCCCCTTTCCGTCACCTGTGCTGACAAAGCCCTGGCTCTCTCCAACCTCCCCGCCACCTTGGTAGCAGATTCTTAACAGTCCTATTAGGGGATGTTTTAAATGACACCAGCTGGCACTGGTCCCCTAGGGATCCTGTTTCCATCACTCTCCTTGCCCCGGTGCAGGGGGCTGCAGGGAGGGAGGTTGAGGAGAGGGCTTCAGGCTTGGCTGGGCTGTACCCCCAGCAGAGGACTTAGTGACGTTTCTGCAGCCCTAGTAGCTCGAAGGAAGCAGAATGAGCCAGAGAGTCTGGTAACCGGCTACACTGAAGGGAAATGAGACAGGAAATTAAGTCACAACCCCCCCTTTTTTAAACAGACAGTAATGACCAGTTAAAGCACCTTGCAAGGCACCCAACTGGACAAACTCACTACATTCAGCAGCATGGAAATGCAGCCACCTCTGGGGTGGCGGAAGCAGCCAGGCACATAATGCATTGCACAACAGGTTGGGGGTGGCGGGGCTGAGAATGGAACACTTCCGTCAAAGGGCAACAGTGCAACTCTTGTGCCAGGGTGCAACTCCTCAGCAGAGAGCAGACATGTAACAACCCCCCTAGTACTGCACATAGAAGACACACTGATTGTAACAGACCCAAACAATACCGGACTGATCCAGAGACCAGATCGCTCCATAGGTCCATGTAGCCTGCCATCCTGCCCCCTCCGCTGCTGGATCAGTCCAGAGGCCCATCTAATCCAGACTCCTGCCCCCTTGTTCCCATACTGGATATCATCATAGGTCTACCCAGTCCAATATTCAGCTTCTGGCTGCAGGCACATTATCCCGCTAGGTCCTCCACTATTCCCATGGCCAATTGCGCAGTGCTACACATGGTGGGGGCCCCATTCCTTCCTGACCCCTGCAGGCAACCAGCTTCTGCCATGAAGCATGAGACTCAATTAGCCTGACTTCATAAAGGCTGCACTGGAAGTCATGGCCAGGGCGGGCAAGACAGCGCTAAGCACACATGTCCTGACAGCGCCTTCCCAATGCTAAGCTAGCAGCATCTTGACTTGCCCGACAGCACAGCTCCTGATAAAGGAAGGGAGGCAGGCCTAGCCTCAGATGACCCGAAAAAAACCAGGCAGAAAACAGGAACAAAGAGGAGCAGCAGGTCTCAGGATCACGCCTCTCACTGGGCCTTCCTCTCCTGTCCAGAGGGATCCTCACCTCAGCTTTCCCCCTCCACCTACCCCTTCCCCAGCTACAGGCAATGAGTCAGAAGAGGCGGCCACAAATCAATTCCAGCCAAAGGGAACGAATGGGATTTGTGTTACTGGAGCATCTAGACTCTCCAACCTAGATCAGGGCCCCGTTGCGCTAGATGCTGTGCATAGATACACAGGATCAGCGAAATGGAGGGCTGGGAGGGACCTCAAGAAGTCATTAAGTCCCGCCCACTCTTCTGAGGCAGGACCAAGGAAACCGAGACCAGTCCTGACAGGGGTTTGTCCAACCTGTTCTTAAAAACCTCCAGTGACGGGGATCCCAGAGCTGTTCCAGAGCTTCACCACCCTAATAGTTAGAAAGCTTTTCTGACAATCGAACCTAAATCTCCCTTGCTGCAGAATAAGCCCATTACTTCTTGTCCTGCCTTCAATGGACTTGGAGAACAACTGATCACCATCCTGTTTATAGCATGCCTTAACATATTTGAAGACTGTTATCAGGGCCCCCCTCAGTCTTCTTTTCTCCAGACTAAACATGCCCAGTTTTTTTTAACCTTTCCTCATAAGTCAGGCTTTCTAAATCTTTGATCGTGTTTGTTGCTCTCCTCTGGAGTCTCTCCAATTTGTTCACCTCTTTCCCGGTGTGGTGCCCAGAACTGGACATAGTACTCCAGCTGAGGCCTCACCCATGCTGAGCAGAGCAGGACAGTTACCTCTTATATATGGCACTCCTGTTAATACACCTCAGAAAGATATTAGGCGTTTTCACAACTGCATCGCATTCGTTATCTCGCATTCAATTTGTGATCCACTTTCACCCCCGGATCCTTTTCAGAAATACGACCTCCTAGACAGTTATTCCCACTTTGTAGTTGTGCCTTTGATTTTTCCATCCTAAGTGGAGTATTTCACACTTATCTTTAGTGCAACCCCACCCAGCCTGGTGCCAGACACAAATTTGATAAGCATCCTCCCAACTCCATTATCCAAGTCATTAACGAAGATATTGAGTAGTACTAGATCCAAGGCTGAACCCTGTAGGACTCCACTAGACACGCCCTCCCAGTTTGACAGAGAACCATTGATAACGACGCTTTGAGTAGAGTCTTAACCAGATTTCCCTAGTTTGCTTATGACAACGTCATGTGGGACTGCGTCAAAAGCCTTACTAAAATCAAAACAGACGAATCTACTGCTTACACCTACCTGCTAAGCCAGTAACCCTGTCCAAGAATAGTGAGAGATGGTCGCTGCCCCAAATAGCTTACAATCTAAACAGTCAAGATAAAGGAAAGAGAGGGGACATGATTAGCCCAACACTACCCAACAGCAGAGCTAGGAACAGAACCCAGGTGTCCTGAGCCCTGAACCAATGTCCGAGTCATTGGATCAATTTCTTGCAAGTTAATTCAAGGCCTTCCTACTAAACTGCGTAAGGGCATGTCCACATGAGGCTAGTTATTACTCAGCAATATTAATCTGAATTAACTAATGGTGTGAAGTTAAAGTAGACCAGTTAAACCACATTCAACCCCTGTTTGCCTGCTCTTATTCTGAATTCAGTTTAGCTGAATTCACATTTACTTTCTGCAATTTTTAACTAATCCATTTTAAACATTCATTCTGATTAACTTTCCTGAGTGTTCCCATGTAGACAAGCGCTGAACCTGGGCCCCGTGCTGGGGGCAAGCAGACCAAAATGGGGCAGCCCAAATGTGAAAGTGTTTGCTAGCTGCATATCCCAAGGGATCTGTATCTGTTTCTCCATCAGGGCCAAAGTGACCTGGTAGCAGTGTCCCCCCGTCCCCCGAGAATCAAGTGTAGGCCGGAATGAGAGAATTTTAGAGCATTTTGATAGTTCATTTGGAAATGTAGCAAACTAAATAAAGGTGAAAGACACCTGACAACAACCCAGATGGAAAACAAAAAAAATTGGTTTGCGTCCAACAAAGTGTTTTGTTCGACCTGAAATTATTTTGTTAGGTTTGTTTCAGCAAGAAAAATAAACACACCAACATTTTTTTATTTTGGTTTGAACTGAAATGATTCTCTCCCCTTGCCCCCCGCCCCACCCCAGATTTTTCAGTTTGGCACCCAAACCAAACTAAATCAATTATTATCTCAGCTCTAGAGGAGTGGCTAGGATAAACTAGTACAGGCTGCTGGGGAGGAAGAAGAGGTGGAATTCACCAGCCACAGCTTAGGGCATTCCTAAACTGATACCTCCCAGAGCTGGGAAATCCATCTTGTGTTCGCTCGGACAAGTGGAATCGCATTTAGCTGGGGCCATCACTCTGCTGTGTGAACGGCTTAATGTTTCATTTCAGGGTTTGATCAGTTATGTGATTAACTTGACGGAGGCTAATTTCTGAGCAGGCAGATCCGCCGAGTACTACAGACGTGGACACACGCGGAGAGACGCACGCTCGTGTCTGGAGACAAATGTGGATACGCTCTCAAGGATGTGCGCGTGAACACCTAGGCACACTCTGGGACTCATGGAGACGTGGCTACACACTCACAGCACAGGCGCACACAGAACATGGCACACAGACGTTCATCAACACACGCCAGCCCAAACACACGCATCAACACTGCCCACAGACAAACGCACCTGGCCACATTCACACAGACAGGCAAACAACAATGCACACACAGCCGGACAGATGCATATGGAGACATGCTCATGTGGCTACACCCTGGCTGCTCTGAAGTCAATGATCAAACTTCCAATGACTTCAATGGGGCCATTGTCTGCAGAGATCTGGTTGTAGTTTCCCATCAGGCGCGGGCAGCTAAGAAAGAAAAGGGGTTTCTTTATGTCTAGGGGAAGCAGAGGATTCAGAAAAGAAATAAACAGGGACCTCGGGGTGAGCCCAATTCTGCCTGCTGGCAAGCCCTGACCCAGTCCCCGTGACAGTGCAGTGTTGACCAGCTGTGGCTAACAGCACCGTCCCCGATTATGTGGTAATAACTGTGTCATGAATATAGGGGAAGGCTAGCAACCTTTATGTATGCAGTAGCATAAAATCCCACCGCTACCACCATGTCAGGGTTCCCCCCACACACTCTGAGGTACAGATGTGGGGACCCGCATGGGTCTACGACTTTGCCCTGATTGTGAGCACCACTGTGAAAAGTGGAGCAAAGTTGATAAAGTGTCACAATAGCCTACAACAATAGATGTTGATGGAAAAAAGTGCAAAAGGGAGACAGATTGAATTAGTCCAAATGCAAAGGCCTCCTCAAAGAGTGTTAAAAATCACACCTGGTCAGCAAGAAAAGTGGGGGACTGGAAATCAATGAACCAAAATTGGTGTTTCGGAAATTCGGCCTAACCGGTGAACAAAGCAATGAGGGGGATGGGTTGTTCTGTCCAGCTCATAAAAAAGCCTTAGAGGAGAAAATAAACAGATGGACAGACGTGAATGCTGGCTGACGGAAAGACAAGAGAGGGGGAAGGAGCAAACTTCACCAATGTCACGGCTGCCACCCACACCGTCCCCTGGCACCCTGAGATACACTATGATACTGCTGTGTCTTCGTCGCCCTGATCCTGAGAGATGTCCTGACCAAACCAGGCCAGACACAGGGAGCCCAATGACACTGCCACCTGCAGCGGCTCCGTCTAAATCCCTACCACTGCTTGGGATGTGAAACTGTCACACCCCCTTTCCAAGCGCGTGTCCTTTTCCCTCCCCACCTTACGTCTTCTCTTTCCTCTCTCCGTTTTACCCTCTGTCTAAGCCAAGACTGTATCTTTTACAACGCTGCTGTAAGCCTGTGACCAGCTAAATCCAATGCCTGAAACACCCCGAAGCCGGTACGAGTTTGCCAGGTCTCGGAGTAGCTGTGCCATGCCTGTGGTTTTCCAGCAGTGAGGAAAATCAGCGCCAGACACAGAAGCTGCATTTTCAATCTTGACTGTTCTTTTCTCTCCCCTCTTGGGTGTGTTTGTCTTGTTTGGTCTTAAAGGAAGTAGGATCGGACTTTAATAGCAGCAACATTTCCAGCCTATCTGAGCTAACTTCTTCTCTTTTCCCCAAAGCGACTAAGGCAGAGGATTGGGAGTCAGGACTCCCGGATTCTATTCCTGGCTCAGCCACTGACTTGATCTTGGACTAGCCCCTTCCCTTTTCCGTGCCTTGGTTTCCCCCACCTGTAAGATGAGAATAATAATACTGATCAACCTCACAGCGGGCTGTGAGCCTTAATTAATGTTTGTAAAGCACTTGGTAATGCTCAAATGGAACGCACTATAAAGTATTTCTCCTGCTCCTGCATTTTCTTGACACATTCCTCCCAGCACGACTTTGTTTGATCTCTCTCTCATCAGGCTTGCAGCAGGTGCTTTTCCCCAAGTCATGCCTGGTTCATATTCCTGGGTTCCCAGGTTGGAATTCAGCCATCAGAACCAGGGTGCTGGTTGCCACCTGGAGAAAATATTGTCTCCTGGAACCAAGTCCTTGGCCAGGCAGCTTCACACCATCATAGGCTGCCATGTTTCCATGCATGTCACACTGTCAGGTCACAACAAGCCATCCCCGCATCAGCAGCATCACACGCACCCCACCCATCACATCACCACCGGTCACATGCAACATGAATGGAGCTAGGTCAGCCCAGGCGGGGGTGGGCGCGAAGGGGGGTGGGCGCGAAGGGGGCGGAGGAGGTCAACGCATTTTAGAAAGATTTCAACCTCATGAAAATCAAGATGGGCCCCTGATAGCCCAGAAGGGTGGTATGTGCAGGACCAAAGGGCCTACTTCTATTTAGGCTACAGCTCTGCAAGGATTATGGGGAAATGCGGGAGTGTCCTTAGCCAGGTACGATGCTTTCATCAACGCTCGGATGATTGATCCTCGCCTTCCTCGCCAAACTACTGCAGCCAGGGCACTGCCTAGTCAAACAGATGACCCAGCGGCTTAGCAATAGCCAGAACAACAGAGGCTAGCCCTGACTCGGGCTGGATGGAAGACAGGGCGCTGAACCCCTGGGAAGGTTGAGTCTCACTTGGCCCAACAGCAACCCCTATCAACAGGGAACAGCAGGCTCGCTCTCTTCCTTCGCTGCAAAGGTGTGGTCGAGATGCAGGACTAATGGAGAGGAAGCAGAGAAAATAGGGGGCTTTAGGTTAACAGGACAATCAGGGGGGCTGGTTGGGGCTAGCAACCCCCAAGCAACTGGAGCTATGCTGGTACACGGAGCATAGACGCAGCCTACGGCGAGAGAAGGGGTTTTTCCATCACTGTAGGAACACCACTTCCCTAGGTCAACGGAAAGGTTCTTCTGCTGCCCTGGCTGTGTCCACACTAGGTCAGATTTTTCACTCCCCTGAGCGATGAAGGTACGTCAGCCTCAGTTTTAAATGTAGACCAGGCCTCAGCGTTGGTAGCACCCCTGCTCTGCTAGATCGCTCCCCCACTCAAACCCACAGGCCTGTGGCTGCGAACGCTGCAGGAGAATCTCCCTTAGCTAGCAGCAGTATTAAAGCTTTTAATACTGGGTCTCTCCCACAAGAGGGCAACATAATCACCAGATCATGAGCAGGCAGCTCACGAGCCACCAAGCCAATTCCATACGAGAGGCAGGGAGATCCTCGTCTAGGGAGCTGGGCTGGAGGGCCATGGTTCTGGCCAGCATTGGTAACCGCGTTCCATTGTGTGGTTTCTCCTCAGACAAAGTCCCACTCGCTTCTGAGAGGGGCCTTTGATGTGTTTGGGGGTGGGGAGAGTGGCAGAGGATGTGTGGCAATGCCAGGCCCAGCCTCCTTTGCTCCTCTTTCCCAGATATGTAGCCCCCCTGGCCAGAGTTTGGCATGGGTCCCCAGGCTGTTGGAAGAAGGAGTGGGGGGATGGAGGACCATGCCAGGAATTGCCTTCCCGTGAGGTCCTGCTTTCAGAGACGGCAAGGGAGCTTGGCAGTGTGGTGATTCCTTCCCCAGTTGGTCCCTGTCTCCAGAGGGAGACTGGGCCCCAAGTTGCCGATGCCGAGTCCAAAGCAGCCGCTTATTTTGCTTGAGGACAAGGCCAGCGGTTCCTGGGCTCTGAGAACCTGAAAGGCCCAAAGCATACCTCTCCTCCTCTCTTCACAGCGGCCACAAGGAGCAATCTACACAGCTCTCACTCTCGGTACCAGGCCAAGCTCCTGCCCTCTCAGCAAAGGAAACAGCCAGGTTATTGCTGTGAAACAAGAGGATTTCTACAGGCAGAGCGAAACTGGAATTGTAATGAAATAAACTGAACTCTCCTAGCCTCCCCCCCCCCCCCATTTCCATGGGGCCTTCCATTCCTCCGGTGCTTCGTAACCAATCAAGGCTCACCAGCCTCCTTTGACTGTTAGCCCCGCCCAACAGAGGAGGAAACTGAGGCATGGACGGGGAAGTGACTTGTTCAAGGTCACCCAGCAGGCCAATGGCAGAGCTGAGAATAGAATGTAGGTCTCCTGACTGCCCTGTGCTTTAACCACTAGGCAAAGCTCCCTCCTCTTCACAGGACTGGTGCCCCTAACAGTGCACTCTAAGGTGGGACCTCAAAGACTGCCGTGCCCTGAGCTAAAGTAGCGACTAGCTCAATCCAGCTGAGACTTTTATATCGGCCAAATTCCCACCATGGTTAGACACCCTCTTACTGCCCCTTGCAGCCAAAGGTTTTAGCTACAGGTTCACACTCCGAGTGAGAGTACCACGTGCCCGGGGGAGTTTGGCAGTTAGCGCTTGCACAGAAATCGTGCACGTATGCAGTGAACGTGTGCACACCGGCCCATGGGCGCATCCGCAGAGGGATGCGCGCGGTGACATCAGCGGCTCAGCCTTTGCAGCGAGCACTTGCACACCAGGTGCGTGCCCGCGAGCGCCTGGGCCTGTGCAGAGAGCGTGTGCACTTCAGCGGGTACCCAGTGCCCGTGTGAGCGCACGCACGCGCAGGTGAGCCCCGGCAGCCCGCGTGTGCCCTTCAGCGCGTGTCAGGATGTCAGCGTGTGACTGTGCATGAGAGTTTTTATGGTGGTGGTGGAAGAAAAATAAGCTGCTACGCCCACCCGCGCACACCACAATATGCCGTAGGGAAAGTCAGCGACACCCAGATGGAACGTTAGCAACTAGCTCCGTGTAATATGGAGCCCACGGAGAGCTTGGACGGACCAGCCCTGAATACCGGCAGGGGGGTTAGCCCTGGGCCTGGGGGAGGATTCCCCTGTGGGTCAGGGACAGAGGGTCTGGGAGAAGCTCCCGGTTCAGATTTCAGCATCTCCCCAGTTCCAGGCTGACAATCTCTCTCTCGAATTACAGACCAAACAGCAGCAGGAGGGAGCGGGTGCACTGCTGGGGGTGGGGGGCTCAGCGGTCCAGTATCTGGGGAGCTGGAAGGGGCCCAGGGAGTCAGGCTAAGGTTAAACTTCTTCCTCCGCACAGAGGCAGCATCCCCTCCATTCCCCCCGCTCCCCTGTGTGGGAATCTCACCAGGGAAACTACCTGCTATTCCCAGGACCTTCCCAATCCATCCTGTCCCCCCCTTTCCCGCCAGCAGCTCTGGAACCCCTGAAATGGTTCGAAAGGCTCCAGCAAGCTTTTCCCTGGACCCAGCCCTTCGCTGCCAGGCCGACCCCTCTCCCCCCGGCTGTGTGCCCCACTTCTGGACGCAGCGGCCCATCCCCAGCACTGGGTGGGGGGGGGGGCACTGACACTGGTTTGCCCTCCACCCTTGCCAGGTGCCTGTAGCCCTCCCAGAGCAGAGCTGTGCCTGGGGAGGGCATATTGAATTCTGCCCCTGCCCTGGTGGGATCCTGGACTCAGCCGGCCTGGCTGCTGCCCCCCCGCTGCACAATTTCAACTTTGGTTCCTGATTTGTCCCTTGCCTGGGAAAACACCCCCCCCCCCCCGGAACTTTATTGCATCGGGCTGGGCGCAGCCCCCCGCGCCGGGTTTATGCCTTGCCCCGAGGACTGTCTATGGGGCCGGAGCCCCCCGGGGTCCTTACCTCGCCGCGGTGCGAATCCCAAGGGCGCGCTGCCCCCCAGCCCAGGCACCTGCTGTTGCCCGGATCCCCTGGCAGTGGGGCTGCGGGGGGGGGGGGGGTCGCTTTTCCATCCAGCAGCCCCAGCTCCCGGGGACTCTGCTCCGGCCAGGCAGCTGGGGCTGCCGCTGCTCCGGGGGCTGGGAGCGAAGCTCGCTCGCTCGGCTGGGCTCTTTGGGGAGCTCGCCCGCTCCTCCGGGCTGCCCCTTTCTCCAGCTCCCTGCGTGCAGGGCACCCGCCTCGGCTTGCAGCTGTTCCACTGGGTCACAGCGCCTGCCATGTTCCCGCACTCGTGGGGGGGGATTTTCAGCTGCAGCTGCTCCAGGCCGGGCAAAGGCGTCAGCAGCTGCTCGCTCGGCTCTGGGGACGGATGAGCCCCCAAAAGCAGCCGGGGGGCGGGGGGGGACCCACCAGGCCCAGCTGCATGGCCCACCCTGAGCACTTGCAACAGCCTCCAAGGGGTGGAGCTGCTGGAGCCCGGCCCCTCTCGGGCCTGGGGGTCAGGCTAGCCCCGGAGAGCGCTGAGTGCTATTCCGAGCCTCTGCCACTGCCCCCCGTGTGACCTCAGGCAAATCACTTAATCCTTTGGGGCCAGATCCTCCAAGGGATTGAGCGTCCTCACGTCCATTGATTTCGATACCTTTGGAGGAGTTGTGCCTCGGTTCTCCAGCCCGTACAATCCCGGCCGTGCCATGGATCACGGTGTCTCCCTGATGCTGGATTGGGCCTGGTTCTGGGGAAAGAACCGGGACCCTGCCGTTTCCATCTTCATTTATTTCTCAGTGGCATGAGATGGTTTGGGCCTGGTTTTCGGGGAGGGGCTCACGCCGGGCTCTGCTTTGGCGCATGCAATGCTGCAGGGAGTTTGCATCGGTGCACAAATGCGTTTGGCACTGACAAGCGGTAGGACGAGCGGGCGAGGGGGTTAATGCCCCAAAGGCGTGTCCACTGAGGGGCGCAGGGGCAAAGTTGTGGGTGCACATATGGAGTCGGGGGGAGGGAGGGCTTGAAATCAGGCCTTTAAAGCCACATTTTCAAAGGAGGACGGAGCCAATGCACCAGGTGAAATACACACAGCCTTGTTGTTTTCACAACCCCCTACATCTGTACATACAAACCTCTGGTAACTGCTCTCCCAGCCTGTCTTCTGCATAGGGGTGTAGCCAGGGAAAGGGGGTGGGGTTGGGACCTCCCTGCGCCCCGCTGCCCCACGGCCCTTGTGGAACATAGAAGCAGATTCATGTTGCTTTATGTTATGGCTGGGACCAGGCAGCAGCGGTCCTGGGATCGGGGCTGTGAAAGGTGATAGAAAGGGCACCTTTGCCCCACATCATATCTAGACTGTCAGAGAATCTGAGCTAACATTTGGCTAATTCCCAAAGCTGTTATGAAGCGTAATTAATCAGGGCGAGCTCCTCAGCTGACAGCTCTATAGAGGTCTGATCCAATGCTTGCTGACATCCGTAGGGGCCGGCCTGGCCCTAGCAACATACAGGAGCTGTTCTCCTGCATCTCGTCTATTCTGTTATTCTTACATATGACCTAAGCACAGCTTCCACCGCTTTTCAATAAATCAAACACCGTCCCCTATGGCAGTACCCTGCAGTATGACCAGTCAGTGACCATCTTTGCATGCTAGCTCGGATAAACCTTTCTGATGCTTTCCAGGAAAATTCAGGCTCCGTTCCTGTCTGCACGGGGGATCCAAGTCTATTTTTGGAGGCTTTAAAAATACCCACAGAGAGGTTGTCCACTTGCAGCATTTTTCTTTATAAAAGAAATTTTAACACAGGGGAAAAAAAGACTTGGATTCCCGGAATTTCCAGTTGCCTGGGAATTCGCTTCCTAGCCCCACTAAAACAAGACACTTACAAACATAAAGCCAGCAGCAAGGTTCTCAGGAACTCCTGGCGCCAGGTCTTCTCCAGAAAGCAAAGGGATGGCCCTGGCCTTGGACTCAGCTTCTGGCTTTGCCACAGACTCCTTGGGCAAGTAATTTAATCTCTCTCTGCATCAGACCCGCGCATTTCAGCAGGGGGCTGGTACTCTGCCCAGATTCCTGTGTCCATCGTGGGCACAGGGCAAAATTTCGAGGGAGGTTGTAAAAGCTTGGCTAGAAAAGTTCGATTCCACCTTCTCTTCCAAGAGAAGGAGGGAACAAGAGGGAGAGATGGGGCAAGAGCTCGAAGTTGCGATTGAAAGGAAGGGAGAGTGCTGACTTTAACAGCTGCAAGGGCATCTCACACCCCCCGCCAGGTGCTAGACAGGCTCCTCTAAGCTCATTTCGTGCCTCTGTGAAATAGCTCCGCAGAAGCACAGCAGGAAGGCAGTTGCATTAAGGGCCCTATCGTGGGCCTTGCGCTTTCATTTCAGTGTGTTGCTGTAGCTCCAGGAGGCTCTGAAGTAGATCGGGGGCTCAGTGTGCTTGGTGCTGTACACACACGTAGTAAGAGACGGGCCCTGCCCTGAAGAACTCACCCTCTGAACAAAGGGTGGGAGGGGGAACAGAGGTACAGGGAAGGGAGGTGTCTTGTCCCAGGTCACCAGCAGAGCTGCTTAGACCCCCAGGTCTCCTGACCCCCAGCCCCACCCACAGGCACATGCTGCCTGTATCTGCCACGAGTGTCTCCCCCCCCCCCCCCATGGCCAGCAGAGCCCTTCACCAGCTGTGTCACGCTTGCCATGTGGGTGACAGGTCTTCATGGCCCCCTGAGGACAGAGGCACTGGGCCTTAGTATTATCACGGCACCTCGGAGCCCCAGCTGTGGGCCAGGACCCTGCTGTGCTAGGTGCTGTACAAACAGAACTAACAGCTGGGCCTTGCTCCACAGAGCTGGCATGTGCCCGCCTCTCGGAGCATGCTCTGTCAGGGCTGCCAGCTGGAAAGGGGGATGCCTGGTCATAGGCCACCCAGCTGCAATGGACCTGCATGGCCCCAAGGCTCCTCTTCCTTCCAGACACAGAGGAGCGAGAGTTGTGGGTGCTCAGCACCTCTAGAAACCAGCTGTTTCCTCAGCAATGGGGCGATCTGCCCCAGCCCCATGGCAAGGCGACCCTTGTCTTGCCCAGCATGGGGCCGGTTCACCCCTGAACTTGCTAGCCAGTCGTCGCGCTGGCCCTGCCCCGAGCCCCGTAACTTTGGGGCGGAGGAAGACGGAGGCGGGAAGAACCGGCCTCCCGGGCGGATGAGCCAGCGCGTTAGTGAAACGGGAACAGGTCCATGAGGGAAGCAGCAGCTAGGTGGGAATTACTGTGAAGCTGCCTGTCCCATGCAGAAGGGCTCTTCCTCCCCACAGGGGCAAGCTTGTGATAGGCCTGTGGAGAGAGTCAGAGCTGCCTTTGGTTCTGCCCTCTGCAAAGCAAGTCCGAGCGGCCCCGCTAGCCGTGATGGACAAGCATGCTCCAGGCCTTTCCCAGAGCGAGGGGTGGCCCATCACACTTGCCTAGCTCAGACTCTCCCCCTGCTAGCGCCTTGATTAGCACCTGGAGCTTTGTCTCATCAGCAGCCGTTGCCCTGATCCCCTCCCCGCAGTGCTTCACCACAGCGAGTCCCGGCACACACAGCCGCGTTCGCTTTGTTGTGGCGTGTGAGCGAAAGCGGGGACGCAAGCGCCAGCCACCAGGCTTCTGATTTTCCATCATGCTTCCCCGAGGGCTTCTGCCCGAGGAAACAGTTTGTCTTTCTCCCGCGATCATCCTGTGTACTCGGGCTCTGCTTTCCCACCACGTGCTGGCTGCGGCCGCCGGAATTCTAAGCTGCCATCCCATTGCCAGCTCCCTTCTCCGAGCCTGTCTGGAAACCCAGCCCGTGAGAAGGAAGCAGAGAGGTTTGCAACAATCAGTGCTACACCTATCCTGGAGGCGGCTCTAAACTCTCTTCTAAGGGCGGTTCAGTCCCAGTGGCGCCTGAAAACTCAGCCCCCCGAATCCTGAGCTTCCTCCAGGCCTGCTGCTGTCTTTTCGCAAGTGTTCTGTGTATTTTCCATCATTTGAGAGCACCCCAAAAACCATTAGCCTTTGTACAGCGGGTGTGTGGCCCTTGGCACTGCAAGTAAAGATACAGTCCCTGCCCCCAGGAGCTTACAATCTGCTCTGACACACTGGGGAGGTCAGGCCAGACAGCTAGAGGAAGGAAGTCACAAGGCTGCTTGCATGGGACAGCAGAGAGCCGGCTAACTCACTGTTTGGATCAAGCTGGGATCTGAGGGAGAGGGAGCTTGCATGGTGCATGGCCTCAGAGAGGGAATGGCACACAGGCACTACCAGACTGGCCCATCTAGTCCACCCTCCCCTCTCAGACACTAGGCAGTGCCAGTGGCTTCAGGGAACAGTGCCAGAAACCCTTTGGACAGTTATGGGATCACCTGACCAGTCTCTCCCTAACCCCAGGCCGTTAGAGTGTGAGGATTTACATCTCTTATACACCTTTTCATTTGTCTCGTCACCGTGGGCCTTCCTATTCTCCAGAGAAACGTCCAAGCCTTTTTTTTTAATCCTGCTACGCTCTTTGCTTCCAGGACATCTAGCAGCGAGTTCCACCGGCTAAACACGTGCTGTGTATAAAAGTCTTTCCTTTTCTCCAGCTAGGCATGTCTGTGAACCCTCGTGCGCATCACACACCCAGCATCCCTGTGAGGTAGGGGGTAGAGGAGCTGAGGCATAGAGATTAAGTGACTTGCCCACCTGCTAAAACTTTATGGGGCTTCATCTCTCTCGGTGTCTAGCAGCCGCAGCCCCAATTGACTTCAGTAGGAGCGACCACCACTCGGCACCTCTAAGAACTGGGCTGCTTGTTTCTGTTCAGCTAAAATGCTCCCTTTGCCTAGGAATTGGCCCCTCCCACTTCCTGCGTCTGTGGCTGAAAAACCCAGAGGCACCATCTCACAGCAGAGCTCAAAATAGAAGCACTGTCCCTCAGCTCCCAGCTGTGCGGGGCAGCCACACACACCTGCTTCCCCTCTGCTCGCAGCAAAAGCCAGCCTTCGGTGCCAGGCGGTGGGGAAGGATCCAACCGATGGGCTGGCTTGGATTTCTGCTTCTCTTTCATTTTCCCTTCAGCCTGTACATCTGGGTGGAATTATAGAATCATAGAAATGTAGGACTGGAAGGGACCTTGAGAGGTCATCTAGACCAGCCCCCTGCCCTGAGTCAGGATGAAGCATTATCTAGACCATCCCTGACAGGGGTTTGTCTAACCTGCTCTTAAAAACCTCCAGTGATGGAGAATCCACAGCCTTCCTTGGCAACTTGCTTAACTACCCTAATGTCTAACTTAAATCTCCTTTGCTGCAGTTTAAGCCCATTGCTTCTTGTCCCGTCTTCAGTGGAGAACAATTTATCACCCTCCTCTTTATAACAACCTTTTACGTACCTGAAGACTTATGTCCCCTCTCAGTCTTCTCTTCCCCAGGCTAAACAAACCCCGTTTTTCCAATCTTTCCTCGTGTTTTCTAGACCTTTAATCATTTTTGTTGCTCTCATCTGGACTGGCTCCAATTTGTCTCCATCTTTCCTGAAATGTGGCGCCCAGAACTGGACACAATACTCCAGTTGAGGCCTTATCAGTGCTGAGCAGAAGAATTATTTCTGGTGTCTTGCTTACAACACTCCTGCTAATACATCCCAGAATGATGTTTGGGTTTTTTGCAAGCGTTACAGTGTTGACTCATATTTAGCTTGTGATCCACTCTGACCCCCAGATCCCTTTCTGCAGTACTCCTTCCTAGGCAGTCATTTCCCATTGTGTATGTGTGCAACTGATTGTTCCTGCCTAAATGAAGTACNTGTATGCAAATTGAGATGTCTTCCTGTCCCATCTTTCATGCAGATGAGGCTAGGGGAGTTGTCTCTGCTCTCCATTCTGTATGCTAATGGAGATGTCTTAATCTTGTCACCCTTGTCAGGAGGGGTCTAGGTGTGTCTCCCAACGCCCTTCACTGCTCTCTGCAAGGTTTCTTCCTCTGATGGGTTTTGGTTTAAGCAGAGGCTGGGGGGGAGGGGGTGTCTTCCATGAGTCAGGCTGGATACTGCACCCTGGTATCCCAAGAACACAGAGGTGTGCTGGATACTGCACCCTGGTTCCTCAAGAACACAGAGGTATCTGGTATCAACCCAGAACTGATCCCTGTGGGACCCCACTTGTTATGCCCTTCCAGCATGACTATGAACCACTGATAACTCCTCTCTGGGAACAGTTTTCCAATCAGTTATACACGCACCTTATAGTAGCTCCATCTAGGTTGTATCTCCCTAGTTTGTGTATGAGAAGATCATGTGAGACCATATCAAAAGTCTTACTAAAGTCAAGATATACCACGTCTACCGCTTCCTCCTTCTCCACTAGGCTTGTTACCCTGTCAAAGAAAGCTATTAGGTTGATCTTGATCTTGAAGGGGATAGTGGTTTGATCAGTCAACGGTGAGGAAATGAACATTTGCTGCAAGTCTTGCAGCAGCTGGCCAGCCTCCGCCCTGTCCCCGATCCATGCACCCGGACCAGAACCTGCTGCCCCTTCCCCGTGTCGTTGAGAGGGAAAATGTGGAAGAGGCAGGCGAGCCAGCAGCTCTCCCCCCCCGGCGGGATTTGGAGCAGAGGGGCGCTGCTGGATCAATAGAGGAGGGAAATCTTTGATCACGTTGTGTGGACTCCTTTCAGAGCCCCTTTGCAGCTGGACTTCCCCCCTGAGATGTGCTAAATATGCCTTGCTGTTAACATCCACATGGCTGGATTAAGAGTGCAAGGAATGCACAGGGCAGCTCTGCTTGAGAGCGGGGGCTATATGGATTAACTGCTAAGCTGGCTCCTGTCCCCTATCGGCCAAGCTTAGGGTGCTGGAATATGGACATGGAAGTGGGATGAGTCCAGCAGAGCCAGGGAAGGGGAAGGACTTGGGTTTGTGAGCTCTGCTGCAAAGCAGCTCATCCTGACTGGCTTCCAGGTAATGCAGTTCAGCTCACCTCCCTGCTCTCTTCCATTGTCATGGGTGTGAAATAGAAGCAGCCGCCCTCCTTGCCCGATGACTCTTTCCCGGGGGCAGGGCTCCAAGAACACGTCTGTCAAGGGAGCGCTGGGGGCTCCCCACTCATCACCCTGGCCAACAAAGAGCAGGCGAGATCTAGAAAGGCAGGGAGATCACAGCAGGGCAGCGGCAAGGCTGCAGGGACTGTTAGCTCTAGGGACTGCTCCCATGATCTCCCTGCTGCGTGGAGCAATGGGACTAGGGCTGGTCCCATAATGTTGAGTTCTTTCCGCCAAAGACCTCCCAATACTCCCAACTAACTCTTGCTACCACCAAACCTTGTCTTATATCCATTAGAGAGCGCGGCCGAATGGTCAGAGTAGGGGGTGGAGCCAGAAGCCCTGTGCCACTGAATCGACGACCTCAGCAAAGTCACTTAATCTAACTCCATTTCCATCTCTGTAAAATGGGACTGGTACCACGATCACGGAGGCTGGGGCTACTGAAGACATGTGTTGATTGTATCCTGGACAAATACGTAGACAGGATCCCATTTAATTTTATAATTGCGAGAAACCTCTAATAACGAGAATGGGTCAAACGCTTTTGACACAAAAATGCCTTTTTGTTGAAAATGAAAATTTTCATGGAAAATTTGTTATTTTTCCCAAGTTTTCCATTTTTTTTTTTTATTTATTTTTTTTTTTTTTTACAATAACTGATTTTTTCCCAGTCCTTCCCCGGAGATGCTAGTTTGGGGGCCATGAAGCTGGGAATGGGCGACAGGGGGCTGGATCACTTGATGATTCCCTGTTCTGTTCATTCCCTCTGGGGCACCTGGCATTGGCCACTGTCGGAAGACAGGATACTGGGCTAGATGGACCCTTGGTCTGACCCAATAGGGCCAGTCTTATGTTCTTTTGAGAGAAAGGCAAAGCATTAGTATTTAGAGCTGGAGCACGCTGAGGGACAGATGCTAAGTGAGGTTAGGCCGGATGGCAAGTCAGTGGCCGAGCCAGGAACAACTGACCACTAGACAACATGCCCAGGCCCAGATCCTCAATGGGAGTTAGAGGCCTAAATACCTTTGAGGATCTGGGCCCCTGTGCTTATGAAAGAGAGAGCTGGAAAGTGACACTTGAAAGCAGGCTTCTCCCACATCATTTATGACCCTTAACTGCCTCTGCTATCCCTTGGCCTCTCGGAGAGGCTGCCATTCGGCAGCAGCTTAGCAACGGGAAGAGAAGTTCAAAGGTAGGGATCAAGGTGAAACCACCCAAAATTAGTCATTGGGTCTCTGAATAAATAGAATCATAGAATATCAGGGTTGGAAGGGACCTCAGGAGGTCATCTAGTCCAACCCCCTGCTCAAAGCAGGACCAATCCCCAGACAGATTTTTGCCCCAGATCCCTAAATGGCCCCCTCAAGGATTGAACTCACAACTCTGGGTTTAGCAGGCCAATGCTCAAACCACTGAGCTATCCCCAATAGCGCATACGTGGACTAATGGCTCCTGCCCACTATACCAGTGCATGGTAAAGGGAGGCAACCAGCAAGGATTAGCTAGAGTCTACCTCCCCCGGGACCCCAGAAGGGTTGGCTCAGCTAAGAATAATTTTGCTTAAGTTACACACAAATAAAGCTGATCCCAGGCCTGACCAATCAGTGCTCAATCGTACCATGAGGTGCACCTAATAATAAACCACTGATTGAGCAGCCCGGAGCGTCAGGAAGAGACTCCCTTGAGGGACACTTTCCTGATGGGGAAGAGTCATTCCCAGCCTTCATGTATTTCATCAGCCGTGCGACATGGAGAAATTGGGCCATTAAGCTTCATTTGGACATGTAGTTACTGCGAGAAACTTAGCCAAATGTCTGCACGGTTTATTTTGATGAACTGCTTGTTGCCACGGAGCGAGGAAGAGCTGGTGACAGGGGAACTCACGAGCCCATACGTCAGTTGTGTCTAATGAAGAACATGGTAGGGAGACAGCAGGATTCAGGAGAGGTTGGTTCGCTTCCCAGCTCTGCTACAGACTCCCTTGTGTGACCCTGGGCAAATCACTTAATCTCTTTGGGACTCGGTTCTCTCTTATTATGGCTACAGAGCGAGGCCCTCCCACTCGGAAAGCATCGGTAACCCCAGCTCACTGGCGGAAGGTGACAAAGCGCTTGAATATGCTTTGACTTGGTGGAAAGCAAGACTGGAGGCAGATTTCAATGGAGCAGCTGCTACAGAAGGGAGTGAATGGAAGGGGTTTCATTAGGCATGGCTCTGTGTAACAACCTGGAGCGAGAAAGGGTATGTCTACACTAGGGGTAGGCAACCTTTCAGAAGTGGTGTGCTGAATCTTCATTTATTCACTTTAATTTAAGGTTTCGCGTGCCGGTAATACATTTTAACGTTTTTTAGGTCTCTCTCTATAAGTCTATATTAGAACACTAAATTATTGTTGTATGTAAAGTAAACAAGGTTTTCAAAATGTTTAAGAAGCTTCATTTAAAATTAAATTAAAATGCTGATCTTATGCCGCCAGCCTGCTCAGCCCGCTGCCAGCCTGGGGTTCTGTTCACCTAGGCTGGCAGTGGGCTGAGCGGGGCCTGTGGCCGGGACGCCGGCTGGCAAGGGGCTGGCAGCCGGAACCCCAGACCTGGGGGGGAGGGTTCAGGGGTCAGGGCAGAGGGTTGGGAGTGCGTGGGGGGTGCAGAGCAGAAGGCTGGGTGTGTGGGGGAGTTCAGGGGTCAGGGCAGAGGGCTGGGAGTGTGTGGAGGTGCAGGGCAGAAGGCTGGGTGTGTGGGGGGGGGGGGGCGGGGGGGGGGGGGGGTGGGGGGGGCGGGGCAGGGGGTTGGGGGTGTGTGGGGGTGCAGGGCAGAAGGCTGGGTGTGTGGGGGGGTTCAGGGGGCAGAGGGCTGGGGGTGTGTGTGGAGGTGCAGGGCAGAAGGCTGGGTGTGTGTGTGGGTCAAGGCAGAAGGCTGGGGGCGTGGGGGGGGGGTCAGGGGTCAGGGCTGGGGTGCTCGGCTCGTGGGGGTGCTCCCAGCCCCCTGCCTTGAGTGGCTCATGGCAGGGGGCTGGAAGGGATATGCCCTGTTCCACCCCCTTCCCCAAGGCCCCGTCCCTACCGCTTCTCTGCCTCCTCTACGGAGCAGCGAGCATGCTGCCACTCCTGCCCCCCCCTCGCAAGGGCCATCAGCTGATTGGCGCAGGGAAGGAGAGGAGGAGGGGCAGGAAAGCACCACGCTGGGGGAAGAAGTGGGGAAGGGGGGAGCTTGCCTTCCGCAGGACCAAGCTTCTGCCTCCTGCCCCTGCAGGGGAGAGCGGTGGGCGGGGGGACTGAGGGCCAGGACCGTGGCAGGCAGCAGCGTGCCACTCAAAATCGGCTTGCCTGCCGTGTTTGGCACTCGTGCCATAGGTTGCCGACCCCTGGTCTACGCTGTAAAACAAACCCCGTGATAGTAAATCTCAGAGCCTGGGTCAGTTGACGCAGGCTCACGCTACAGGGTTAAAAAGAACCGTGTCGATGCAAGGGTGCGGGCAGGAGCCCGGGCTCTGAAACCCTCCCCCGTCCCAGATTTCAGAGCCCGGGCTCCAGCCCGAGCTCCAACATCTACATGGCTATATTTAGCCCCGTAGCATGAACCTGAATCATCTGCCTGGCTCTGAGGCTGGCTGCTACCGGTCTTCTCTTGCAGCGTAGACGCACCCTTACTCAGCATGGTTTCATATGACAGGGCTCAGGCTGCTGTGGCTAATCTCGGGTTCCTAGGTCTCCGCACCTCCCACGGCACTGGTCTGGTATTGGGCCCAAGTCTTCCTTTTACAGCCACCTTCCACCTGCAACATGCTGGCTGCTTTGCTTTTCAGCTCTGTCCTCCTCTCCCAGACCGGGGCTGACTTAGCATCAGGGCATGTTACAGGGGCCGCTCACTGACAAACCCAAGGCTTCAAAGATTCTGAGTCAGGCCTGCAAAAAGCCATGGCTTAAAAACCCTAACTTTTAAAAATAGTTGGGGGGCTTTTCTCTTTAGTTTCCTTGTTTGGGCTCCTTTAGGGGACATCCTGTTCAAGAGGCTTTTTCCCATGTGGGCGAGGAACTTGCTCTTACTTTAAATGAAAGCTGAGATTCTCACATGACTCCAGAAACTGGGGCTTTTAAGAAAAACACTAACGGTCACCAGAGCTGGCAACGCTGGGATGCTGTGGGCTCAGCACGGTAACTTCCCAACTACAGGATCGGATCCATTCATGGCCAGCACCTCCTTCTGAACTGAGACTTTGATCTGCCGAGACTCCCAAAGGACGAGGGGAAAGCCCACCCAGCTCAGCTACACGCCTGATGTTCTTTATTTGAACCTCTCCACCCTGCCCAGGTTCTGAGTCAGTGATTTATGTGCAGAGCACCTGGAGCTGAAGGTGGGTGGGAGCCTCAAAGCTGCACATTGTAATTTAACTAGCAAATGATAAAGTCGAGCAGAACATCATGGTCTAGTAGCTCCAGGACACCGGAGTGGGAGTCAGGAAACCAGAGTTCTGTTCTCAGCTCTCCCACTGATCTTAGACGTCACCTCCCCCCTCTGTGCCTCAGTTTCCCTCCTGCCCTTCATCTGCCCAGTATATTTAGACTGAAAGCTCTTTAGGGTAAAGACTCTCTCACCGTGTGCCCTGATCTTGGCGGCAGCCTCTGGGTACTATTGTAATGCACACAATAAATAATGCCAAGCACAGGAGGGGAAATGTACGTTCGCTGGTACGGGTGTTACGGAACATTAGCAGCCAGGGAACAGAGCAGGGTTTTATTTTGGGCGACGGGGGAAATTATCACAAATAAATCTCTAGTCACATGGCACCTTCTCTGCATCTGACCAGCTTGAGGCAGTCTGAGCACGTTCAAGGTCAGAGATGGGCAGAAACGGGGGTCTCTGGTCCATAGGTCACCTGGCAAGGATGCCAGTGCTTCTCAGGAGAGTTATCAGCTGCTCCTGCTGCATCCTCCAGCCCCAACCAGCTGTGCCCTGCCAACCCCCCTTCCCAAACAGAGGCACACCACAGCTGGGCGTTAGTGTAAATGACAAGTTTATTGACAAGGACAGAAGGTAAAGCTTTACCAACAAGTGAACACATCAGAGTGGATATGCAGTACAATGGAATGGCATCGAAACCGAGCAATGCTCCTTGCCTGCCCTCCGGCTCCCCTTCCCACAGCCCACGCTTCACGGCATGCAGACACACACACAGCACAGGCCCAGAAGAGACGCACAGACACCGCGGGGGGAAGGAGTTCCGGGCAGGCGAGGGATTTGCTCAGGGTTTTGTTTAATGCTTTCCCGTGTTCAGGCTTTACAGAGGGTTTAACTGAGCAAGACTTGTGCCGTTATTCCCAGGTATCCTCCACCACTTCTCCCAGGTCAGGCTCACTGAGCAGCAATCTCCATTAGCCAGCACCACAGCCAGGGGAATACGGGGCGCTGTGCACAATCTGCCGTCCCTTGGCAGAGAGAGAACAGGGATTTCCCCTGCTGCCCCCTCACACCCCGGCAGGACTCAGGCTTGCTCTGCCCGCCCCCTCCCATGCACACAGCTGAACTCCACGGTGGAAACTTACGAGAGGCCGGGTGCTGCTTCACAGCTTGGCTCCGAGGGGCGGCTCGAGAGAGGCACGTGCCTCAGCGCACCCGGCACTTTATCAATTACTGTAATAATTATTTCCGCAGTGCTCGCAGCCCAGCTATCCTCAGGGCTTTAGACAACTAATCAAACAGCCAAGCTGGTGCATGCTCAAGTGCCCGGTTTCTACAACTCCGTCCCGCCTTCTGCCCAGCCAGGATTCATGCTGCCAAACAATCTCTGCACCGAGCAGTGAAGGATGCAGTTGCTCCCAATCTTCACTCGCTTCCCTGGCTGAGAACTGGCTTCAAGCTGAGTCTCCCTGCCACGGAACCACATTTCATCCTGCCCGTGACCTGGCCTACCCTCGCTGGCCCCTTCCCTTCCCTCTTATTCTCCAGGTCCACCGTTACAGTCCCGTTCTGTATCCCCAGATTCACATGCATCACACAGGTGATCCCCGCCCGGTCTTGGGGTTCAAGAGCACAGGCTCTGAGGGTTGTATGTGGTCATGTTAAGGGGGTCGCTTCACTCCTGGGGGAAGTGCTGTGCCAAGCATCAGCTGAGAGCAGCAGGGACTGCAGAAGCCGTTCTGGGGCTGGGTTGACACATTCAGCTATGTAGATGGACCGATGGATAGAGCCAAGCCAGCTGCTATCCCCGCTTTTGTTTCACCTTTCATGGTGTCTATTCCAGCGCCTTGCCTGTGACAGGGAAACTCCCTGGCTGGCAGGAAGCCCAAACAGCCGCCCTCCACCCTGGGAGCCTGCTGCGTGAGCAGGAGCTGCAGCAGAGAGGAGTAAGGGCGCCTGTGTCCCCATGCCAGTGAGTTTCAGACACTAGGAACCCAAATGACCCCCAGTCTATTGCTTTTGGCACAGAAAGCCCAGCTCTGGTGACTGGGGATGGAGGGAACGAGCCTGTGAGATCACCTCACGTACAGCACCCACTGGCCTCTGCAGCAGTAGGGTCGTCCGGAGCTGAGGGTTTACGGGGCAGGAGATTGCACTCAAGACTCTCCCCCCATCACTAAATATTTTGGGTGTCACAAGTGGGGGGGAGGTGAGCTGCGACTCCCAATCAGCTTCTCGGCGACTCTCCTTTGCACCCCTGTATAATGGGTGCTTCCTCCTCAGAAACTTTTGAAGGCAAGCTTTCCAGGACTCCGGGAGAAAGGGCTTTCCAAAGCCAGGGGCAACTTACACCTGCGGTCACTGGCACTGCCGGGCAAGGGGGGCGAGGAGGGGCTTGGAGTCCTCCAGCGAAATTAACCCAAAGCGCATAGCCAGATGCTGCCGTATCCTCCAACTTTTGCACTCACACCTCAGCAGGCAAGCGCTTGAGGATGCTCCCACAGAGAACTGTAGGCAAGGGGGCTGTGACCATCCTCTGGCGGGATTCAGATTTACCGCACAGGTCCTTCAGCCTGGACAGCAGTCGGAGCTAGGCATAACCCAACTCAGCTAGGTGAAGCTGACCCAGCGGGAGGAAGGCAGACAGGCTGTTGCAGGAAGACACAGGGAATGAGCGAGAAAGGGGGAAAAAGGCAATGACTGCACCCCATGCTCTGCCAAGAACCTTGCATTCTGGGAGTCAGACCTGCTGTTTCCTTCCTCGTTTTGCCATCTGCTGGCCCATTATCAAACCAGACCCTGCCAGCTCCTGCTTCCCCATGCAATGAAGACCCACTTCCAAACCCCAGGACCGCAACCAGGCAAGATAGCTGGGGCACAGATTTTTGCGATGAGCATCGAGCCCCCCAGCACAAATACGACCCAAAGCCCCATCCAACCCAAGTAGATGCACCTTGGGTCCGAACTGGCTCTCTCCACACATCACTGGCTCCTCAAGGCTACGCTAGTCTCAGCTCACCTGCGTTCCCTTGGATGTTTTCACTACTCCAGATCTGTTTTTTTCCCTTTTTTCATCTGGTTACAATACAAAAAAAACCCCAAACGTATAAAAAATATAAAATAATAAAGTGCAGTTTGTGTTTCTATGATGCCTTTGCCTTGTTTTAATGAACAAGAGACTTGTCTTTTTCAGGTTTTAAACGAGCCATATATTACAAAATATCAACTACGCCTAACGCGGTTTAGAAAACGCTAAAACATTGGCACGAGATGGAAAAGCCCACAAGAAAGAACGACAGAACAGTGGCGCCGGGGGGGACACGGGAGTGGTTGAAGCAGTGGTTACAAAGTTTCCATGGACGCTAAAAATATCAAACAGTTGTTCCCTATATTATTATTATTAGCATGTGGATACTAATCGCTACCTTGGTTTCTCGGTGCGTTTGTCTGAAATCCTACACATGAATACAGCTGCTTCCAGTTAGAGTTCTTTGCCTGCACCGATAACGGGAGTATCCGGAGTCTCCCTTCCTCCCTCTGCGGAGTGAGACATGGACCCATGCTGTTAGTTTTTCAAAATGCCGTCGTAGACCTGGTAGATGTACTGGGACACTTCAGGAGCCCGGCACTTCAGGGACAGCTAGGAAAGACGTGAAGCCGAGGTTAGTGTAAGAAGGCAGCAGATAACACACAGCCCATCTCGGCTAGCTAGTTTGTTAATCCCTCAGGATCCATTTCACTGCATTGGATCCAGACTCCACCCAGTCTAATACACAGCGAGGCTGCCGTGATGCATCACCCGCTCCACGAGATGCCATGCACACCAACGGTGCTGCACACAGATGTCTAATAGAGAGTCAGTCTGGCCTAACATATAAATATATGGAGATATACCCATCTCATAGAGCTGGAAGGGACCCCAAAAGGTCATCGAGTCCAGCCCCCTGCCTTCACTAGCAGGACCAATTTTGCCCCAGATCCCTAAGTGGCCCCCTCAAGGATTGAACTCACAACCCTGGGTTTAGCAGGCCAATGCTCAAACCACTGAGCTATCCCTCCCCCCAACATAGGTAGGCAAGGACAGGTAACACTTTCCCATCCCCACCGTTCAAGTTCTTCTGCCCTAACGATTGTGCGCCTTGAGCTGGGTTGACTGAAGACCGAACCCAGGACCCTGTGGATCTCAAAGCATGAGCCTCTACTAGTTGGGCTAAAAGATCATGTCCCTTAACTCTGCTGCAGCAGCAGACTCAAACCTCAAGGGGGTGACAAAGAGCCATACCGGGTTAGCGCAGGTTACCATTGTGTTTTCCAGGATACCAGGTTTTCTTTTTTTTTAATTTACATACAACTTCACATATTTAGTCCCAGTTGCTGTCCCCCAAAGCTATTTACCGCCAAAGCGCTGAGTTCTGCGAAAGCGCACTCCCACTCACGTCGGAAAAGCTAGCCCATTTTGTGACAGAATTGGGGAAATGAGCAACAGAAGATAAATGGGACCCCCACCCTTACGAGTGCTTACTCCCTAGCGGTATGATTAATAGACTTGCACCAATGTTCAATGGGGGACCTGTACACTCCTGACAGTCCTATCCCCCAGAATCGGAATTCACACCACACTAAACCAAGATAATGCCAGTGGTATTCGGCTGGCGTAGGTCAATAACCTTGAGAGGTGCTTTCCCTTAAGGGCAATGCTAACCACCAAGCTGCCAATTTCCAACAGCAAACCAGCTCGCAAATCAGAGCCCTGCTCGCACTACTGTATAAGTAGGGAGCTTAACGCAAAGCCAAGCTCCCTTTTCGGTAGTATATTTTCAAGGGGTTTAGTTGTTTTCCTTCCACACAAAGGGCCCCCCGGGGTGTGCCTAGAGATTCTCAAACCAAGAGAGAGACTCCATCAGCAGCGAGGAGAATCTACAACTATAAGCAGTAGGGAGGCAGGACAGTTAAAGGAAGTAGCTACATGTGGGACAAGCAGCACGCTTGCCTTTGAGTGGCTGCCACAGAGGCCAGGCCAAAGAAATCTCCGAAGTCTGGACAGCTGGTCTCTGCTTCAACAGCTCAGCATGGCACAAATCTAGTCTTGTTTACTAGAGGGGGAGGTGGAAAGGCGGGGGTTGTGGAGAATTCTGGCAATGCTTTTGTGTTGATTTCTCTTGGCTAATTCGAGTGGTAACAATCTCGGCCAATAAATGCCTGCTGCTGAGTCAGCATTAATCTAGCTCAGCGGGTCACTAACGTAGCTATCATCAGTGGTTTCCCAATACCGCCCAGCTCAGCAGGGATTTCCTTTGGTGCTGAAATTAACAGGCCCTGCCCCAAATGAGCATGCTGGGAAGGAGGAGGCTCAGATTTGAGATAGCTTAGGAAAGGAAGTGTGGCCTCTCCTCTCCCCCCCCGCCGAGAGCCGAAGGGTCTTACTGTGTAATTCGGGTTCCCAGGCTGGATACGGAGCTCAGCCAAGATCCAGATGCCGTTGGTGAGCTTCAGAGACTGGTAGAGCATGTCCTGGCCTTCCACATTCCTCTTGGCAATGGTGTAAACATTGTTGTTCTGCAACTTACTGGAAACAGTGTCTTCAAATAGAAAAACACCTCTATTAAATCAAGTGTGCACACCAGACATACAGAACTACCCCCCCAAATGTCATCTGTGTTATCCTAGAACCTAGAACCCCCAGTCACGGACCACGGGCCCATTGTGCTAGGCCGTGTACAAACAGAACATGAGTGCACAGACGAGGAAGAACTGGCAACTGCATGAGACAGAGAGTCGACGGGGGAAGGCGCACATTGGAGAATGAGGCAAGAGCAGATTTGGTCATAAGTGCTCCATCTCCCTGGAGACCTCCCTTCGGATTTGGGTCTCCCTCAGGGGTCACACTCCCACCTCCACGATCACACTACTCTAGGCAAGGCGAGAGTACAGCAAGGCCCGGGTCCCTTCCGTGAGCTGCAGATTCCTAAAAAAAAGCCCAGAACTTGGATAAGGCTGATTTTGGACATTGTGCCCTGCACTTCCGAGCCAGAGGATGCTGCTAGGTAAGAACAAATGAGATCACTGCCTAAATCTCAACTTTGGCTTCTCAGTCATTAACACAATTCTCTGTACCCTGAAATCAAACCCTTTTCAGTGACTTAGTGGGTGAGAGAAAAACGCCTTTCCCATCTGCCTCCCAGCAGTGGGGCCGTGATGAGGTTTTTATACAATTTGCGACTGTAGCACTCGGGAGAGACGTATGATTTTACCTGCACATAAATATACGGCTGTAACCATGACACTTATTTCTCAGGCACCTTACAGAGAAACAGCAGCAGCAGCAGGGATCCATAATACACAGCATCCAAATCAATGACCCACACTGATGGCCTGTGGAAGCCAAAACCCAATTTAAGGGAGGGGTTGGCTGTGGTCTTTCTGAGGCCAGAAGGAAGAAACTCTGGGCCATAGAGGCCAAGGTATGAGCAGTGCCCCTGTAAAGTCTCATTCCTAAAGCCACACAACCTGCTGACCTAGGAAAGCACGTTCAATACACGAGAACAGAAGAATGGCCATACTGGGTCAAGACCATGGTCCATTCCTGCCCAGCGTCCTCTCTCCAACAGTGGCTAGTACTAGAGCTTCAGAGGCAATGTCCAGAACAGGGCAATTTTGGAGTGATCCACCCCTCTCTTCCACTCCCAGTTTTTGATAGTCAGGGGATTCTTGAGATAACCACAAACGTCCCTTGAGGTCCCAGCCACTCCAGCTGTGGGCTACCAGGGTAATTTCCTGGCTTACGGCGGTAAGATCAGCTGATGTTCTATCTACTAGTTCACCAGGTGGTTCTTGTGTTCTAGCCAACTTCCAGTTGGCCTGAAGATGTTGGCACAAAGTGGGACTGGGACTCAAGCTGCGCCAGGCTGCCAGTCCTTTTGCTCCAATCACTAGACCACATGGTCACCCTTCCGCGTATTAGAAGAGGGTGCAATTATTCACAGGCTCAGGAAATTCAGGAAAGGGAGGAACAAGGATGTGGCCTGTGTTCCCAGAATCGCCTTCCTGAGCAAAAGGGAGATAGAAGCTCCGCACGCAATACATTCTGATGCCCGTTTTGAAAACCCAGCTCCCTCTCCTTGGCTCCAAAACTGTTACAAGTGTTTACCGCACAGGTGAGCTGAAGGCACTCGGCTGATTAGAGCATGGCATTTTCAACTCACCCACTAGAGAGAGCAGAAGGAAAGTTCAATACCGTCTATTTCCAACCTCACAAATTCAACCGCTCCCTTGTGTCAGTTCATCCTACAGGTGAGGACGAGTGCGTGTGGGGGAAACGAATGGGCTGGGCTGTGTCGAACCCTGGTCAGTAGCTTGTACTTTCCACAGCAACCAGGAAGATGGAGAGGAAAATGCAAACTTGACTGCATGCAGCTGGGAAGAGGCAGCGTGCCCTTTGGAAACAGTGGCAAATAAACCTCAAGGCAGGCAGGCAGAGGGCACTGGCCCAGAAAACTCACTACATGGAAAGGGATGGCGCGGTGGCAGGACAGTACACCATCCACGTAGGGAGTGCGTACCTGACCAGCCAGCGCCTTCGGTCGCCCATGTTCACGAATACTAAACTCCAGAGCGCCACACAAAGGTTTTGTTTAAAGAATGGAAGTGATTAAGTCAGCGCTGGAGCAGGGGGTCAAAGAAGGAGCATCTGAGCCTCAATCCATACAGCAGAGAGCAGGGAAGGGGTCAGACTTCTCATGCTGCCCTGGAGCAGCTGCCTTTCTTCCTCCACTTAGCCAGCAGGTGGGGGCTGCAGCTGAGTTGCTGCAGAATCGATTACCCCTGAAGAGCCGAGCAGCTCTCTCCACAGCATGGGAGCTTGGAGTTCGGGGTTTACTCAGTGACGACCAGCAGCTGGACGAACCCCGCTGCCCCTGAAGGCTTTGGGGCAGCGATTTGCAGAGGATGGGCAGGGTTCATGCGGCTAACTACCCAGACAGTCAGGTTTGGGTTTTCCTCTCTTCCTTGGTTACTATGGAAACTAGGAGAGGCAAGTAACTAATTAATTCCTGAGCTAAAACCCCTCACTCCCCATTTCTCCTCCTCCCCCATACGAAGGGCCCGCCTGGGTTAGGAAAAGATGCAGGGCAGAACAGTCCGCTCCTAAGCGCAAATGGAGCCGGAACAGGCACGGCGGGGCTCTGTTACAAGCCGTATCAGCTGACAATTGTGCTGGGCACAGACAGGCCCCTGCCAGGGATCAGGAGACGACCAACACACTTGTTTCTTGTGCAACCTAAGCAGATTGCCACACAGAAAAATCTGCAGAGGACCCAAAAGGCAAAGATCTACTAATGGTGGGGAGGCCACATTGGGCAGTTGGTCCTGTCTGAAAGGAACATCAACCACATATTAGTTGCAACTTAGGGGTAGATTCGCTTCCCATGTGGAATGGGTCATGTTTAAACCCTTACATTTAGCAGCTGCTGCTCTCTGGCAGTGCACACAGCAGCTCTATAGCTTCCGGTACCTTCGCTCCAGTTCCATTAACGATGGTTGCCACCAATACATCACAGAGGGCGAGGCGCATCCTGACAGCTTGGATTCCGTCGGTGCAAACTCAAGGCTCTGACCCCCAGCAGGGGCACTGAATCTAAGCGCAATTGGAGCCCTTAAGTCTAAAGCGTGGACCTGCTGAGAAGCATTTATTGGCCTCTTACTAGCAGCAAGCCTTGAAGATGCTAGAGAACTGCTAATTCGGCCAAGCGTGTCATTTCCAGACGGGGAAACTGGAGCTGCGCAGTCCAAGGTGACGCCTGGCCAAGATCACACAGGAAGACAGAGCTGGGGTTAGAACTCCCAGTCTCCTGCTTTTGCTGCCTTGGAAGCGCGTCATGAGATCATTGGACACAGAAGCCATCAGGTGACTCAACCACTTCTAACAATCCAAAGCAGTGACAACACAAGCCAAGCGTGCTGGGGCTTGGAGTGTCACTTGAATCTTTCTGCCTCCGTCTCTATTAATACAGACTTCAGGATACACACACTGGAGAGCAAGTGTCATTTCCAATTCCCTTCCATCCCCAGGTAGCAGCTCCAGCCACTTCTCTGCGAGCAAGTCTAAACCAATGTCAGTTTCTCCAAGATCGGGCAGTGTCGCTAGGCAACAGTGCCAGGCAGTGCCTTGCTCAAGCAGGACAGTTAATGCCATGCGACAGCGCTGCCTTTATAAACAGACATTTGCTGGGAGCTGGGAGCTCGGCCTTGCTTTGAATTGTGCTGTGTGTTTATCAGCGAGAGGAACGGCAAAGCCTCGGTTAATGACCACACGGAACAAGCAGAAGCTTGTAAAAAGGCGATGCTGACTACGCGCAGACTCCCTTCTCTGCACCTACAGGACCCGAGGACAGTGCAAACCAATCTGAAGAATTGATGGTTCCTTTAGCAGCGCAGGATAAGCAGCATCTGTTCTCAATGTGCAACTTCAAATAGGATTTTGTGAGGGGTTGTTTTTTTTAAAACATGTTTGCCTTCTATACAGACAGGGTTATTTTTAATGGAATGTTTAGATTAAAAAGATATGACAGAAGGAGTTTTCCTTCTGGGGAAACCTCTCAAATACATAACAGACACAGCCATCCACCTTTCGCATGCCCTGCATACTTCTGCCCATACTTTTTAATGACAAATTACCGTTGTCGGATTTTTTTTTGCCCGGGGGGCGGGGGGGGGGAGAGAAGGGATGAGATAATCAATTGCTAATTAAGGCCTCCATCCTGCAAAGACTTGCTTTACATTGCAAGCAGTTGCAATGGCTTCTATGGACCACTTGCTTGTGTAAAGTTAAGCACATGCATAAGTCTTTGCAGAATCAGGGCCTAATTTTATAAAGGGAAAACAAGATTAATATACCATGCTCAAAAATATGTGAACTGTGCATTTTGTAACCCAGGGAATTCACACACACTGAACCAGATTGCTAATCACATCTAACTAGGTCCCGGATACAGGATCACATATATGAAGCTTTGCCATCTACTTATTGAGATGGGCCTTTTTCTGAGTTCAGAGCCCTCAGTACCATTCAGCAGTGAACAGTGGAAATCAGCAAACAAAACCTAATTATTTCGTCTGCAGTTGTGCGACCCTCAAATGCCTCCCTGTGCTTCTAGCGACATCTGACAGAGTCTGTGTAGCCAGTGAAGAGATGGGTTCAAGCAGAAGGTGCATCTGCAAACCTTGCCTGATCCCATCATGAAGAATCACAGTCATTTCCTACTGATGTCAGAAGCACAGGGCTTTGACTTCAGCTGCATGATCAAGGAGAAGCTGGGCTGTGAAGGAGACAATGCTTAAAACACACAAGCAACCTCATAGTGGGAACGCAGGGAAATGCCAGACAAGGGCATGCATGCTCGTTTCTGAGTTTGCTCCAGCATGAAAGTCTCTTTCTAATTTAGAAAGCCAGGATGGGTTAAGATATTAACAACAATCCTGGAATCTCTTAGCTAATCACGGTCTCTACTTGTGCATCTTTACAGAGACAGAAGATTCTGCATCATTTCAGTCGAGACATTCTGGATTGGCCAACAGATTGCAAATGTAGCAGCTGCCTGGCTTCAGCACTCTTTATAGATGTGTCTGAATTCCGTGCTGCTGGAGGTGCCGGACTGGTGAGCAGCCTTGGCGGCTGAAATCCTATTTGTCCATGGAACAAGGCAGCAGTGTAAGCTTCCCACTGCTCACGGGGTTTAATTCTGACCACCTTTAAGGTTGGGGGGGAGGGGGTTTCCATACCCATTCAATAACTGGCCTCTCTGCTCCGAGTGCCAGCAAAAGCACCAGTTGGACATTTGGTGGTGGTGGGGAGTTCGTTTATAATGTGGACATCTGTCCTCCGGGAAATGGACTGAGACCCACCAATCCATTAGAGCAGGGCTCGGCAACCTTTCAGGAGTGGTGTGCCGAGTCTTCATTTATTCACTCTAATTTAAGGTTTCGCGTGCCAGTCATACATTTTAACGTTTTTAGAAGGTCTCTTTCTATAAGTCTATAATATATAACTAAACTATTGTTGTATGTAAAGTAAATAAGGTTTTTAAAATGTTTAAGCAGCTTCATTTAAAATTAAATTAAAATGCAGAGCCCCCCGGACCAGTGGCCAGGACTCGGGCAGTGTGAGTGCCCCTGAAAATCAGCTCACGTGCCGCATTCGGCACCCGTGCCATAGGTTGCCTACCCCTGCATTAGAGAGACCACTGAGCAGGCAGATGGTAACTACCATCCATACCAATCTGGGCTGCCACTGAAATCAGAGCTTGAGGTGAAAAGTGCCCTGAGCCAGATTGTCAAGGGTATTTAGGTACCTAAAGATCAGATGGGAGCCTAGCAAGGTGTACAAAATGCCTATGTGAGTTAGACACCTAACCTGCTTCTGTAGATTCTACTAGGTGCCCATCTACATTTGTAGGTGCCTAACCACCTTGGAAAATCTGGCCCCATGTCCCATGCACTGTCCAATCCCCCACTTGTCCCTCATTTGTATGGTGGGAGGTCAGGAGTCTGTGGAAGGAGAACAAAATGTGTGAGGCATTGAGTTGACCTGTACTCTGTTCTTACTGGATAAGAACTTGCACTGAGACAGCTCAGCGTCTCCTCTTTGCTATTCATAATCATGGGGAGGACCCCACTCTGTTGGCAAGGAACCATGTGACTCCACAAATGCATAGGGCCAAGGAATCCGGGCTGGGGAAGAGCAAGTCCTCAGTCAACTTGTACAAGCATCGCCCATAACCAGCAAAAGGAGCTAAGACCAGTTACGGAACGTGGACCTATTTGTGCTGCCCGCGAGGAAGGTTCCCTCCTTTAGAAGGGCGGCTGTATTTCACCCCGCATATGGAGAACTAGGGCCATATTTTCAAAATTGCTGAGTGCCCAGCTCCTCCCCTTGTAGAGCAACGGAAATCTGGTTGTTTCATTTAGGTGTGCCAATGGTGCTGAAACCTTTTGAAAATCTGTCCCGTCTTGTTCTTTGAACAGATTTATCACACCAACTCTGGTGTCAGGATTAGCTCCACTGTATTCAAACCTCTCTCGGCAGCAATGGGGCTGGAGAGGACTTGGAAAGCCACTTTAGACAAAGGAACAATCTTATTTTCTTCCCAGTACATTACATACAAAGCACAGAACTACGGTGACTAAGAGATCAAAAGCATTCTTTCGATTAGGCCCAAGTATTAAAGTGCAAACCAGTGAACGGTTTCATTTGTATGTCAAGGGTCGGGCGAAGAGCAGCAAACAAAAGGCATGGATTGTATGGGAAAATAATAGAAATGTACTGAGATATTAATAAAAGCACACTCGACTGAAAATAATGGGACTGTCATTCCATCCCAGGGTTCTGGTGACACTGATAAAGCAGCAGGGCAAATAAGGTTATCAGAACTGCTCAACAGAATGACAGCGAGATTACATACAGCCAGACTGGCATTATTCTTTAATTGTATGTGTGCATGTACACACACAGAGGGGGAATTCCCATCGTGGAAGGGTTTTAAGAACAGGCTGGACAAACACCTGCCAGGGATGGTCTAGGTTTCCTTGGTCCTGCCTCAGTAGTGGGGGATGGATTAAATAACCTCTTGAGGTCCCTTCCACCCCTACATTTTTATGATTCTATGACACACCTACAGACAATACGGCTCCTGTTTTATTTGAAGGGCTTGTCTGGACTAGGGTATAAGGTGTGTTTTTAAAATGTATTAGCTAAAATATGCTGGCAGTCAGACTAGATGATAATATATAGCCCCTTTTGGCCTTAAAAATCTATTAACATCTTTTAACTAACATGTTTTAAGAAATTCTAGTGTGAAAAAGGAAAATTGTATTTTAACATGCATTAGCTAGTGGTGGAGAATGTGCGTTTTGCAAAAAATTACCTAAGCTAAATACATTTATGAATTTGGTATCGCACATGCATGGCAATAATGCTGACTGATGCTGGGAGCTATGAACCTGTTTAATAGCATATCCAGAGGGCAGCTCCGACATCTCATGAGTAAGAATTTCAGTGCAGAACAGGACCCTGTATTGAAATCTTTATACGCCTGTGGAGTTTCTAAACTTTGCCCCTCACTGCTCTGGAGGTCTCAGCTTTTTAAGCTCTTCTCGCCTTTTAAATGGATTTTCCGTGCCTTTTCACGTGAGCAGAATAATCAAGGTACCAAAGTCTTAAATTAGCATAAAAGCCAGGACATGAGAAAATGGAGGTTGTACCTTTAATCTTAACTCTGACCCCTTGTGTGTATCCATGACAACAATCTTTAATTACATGATCACATGGTTTCTCCGCTAAAATATCATAACTGTTTCCTTATGGCCTCAGATACATGAGCAGAACCTGAATGTATTTAAATTATAAGATGCACCCATATGTATATCTTAAATAGTAGATGAGTCTATGTATTCACTCTCTGGCCCAAATCTGCACGCCACTGCAGCAAGACCCACTGATTGCAATGGGACTCATGAGGGCATTGTAGTCACTTGTGGGATTGGGGGCATAGGCCCAGATTTTTAAAAGTATTTAGATGTTGCTGCACTCAGCATTGCAACGCCTAACTGATTTAGGAGCCTAAATCGCTTTTTGAAAAGGAGGCATAGGCTCCTAGACCCTTGAGACGTTGAAGCGCTGAGTGCAGCCTCACCTAACTACCTTTAAAAATCTGAGATTCAAGGGACAAAGTCACATCTAGCCTATTCTGGGGAGACAAGTGTAGGATTGCTCCTTCCAGTACATTTTGCCCACAGATTCAGTAACATTTGAAATGTCTTTATGTTTGTGTTTCGATCTGCCTTTTATTTAAGGAAAAAGGATAAATAACCAGAGTTATTAGGTTAGAGGTGCTTTGAAATCTGACTGCTGCTCAGTGACAGACACACAATCCTGGATGTACAGTAGAGCACAGAGGCAGACAAGAAATTAGCAAGCTGCATCCCTGACTCAGTAAAAAACGGATCTCTGCTGTAAAGAGATTTATTTGTAATTTAAATATCCCCTTACAGAAATCAGCATTCCTCACTCAGCTGGATGGCAGGGCTTCTGGTATCATCTGTCTCCCTCTCTAAGTGCTGTACTGGCGTTTGTAAGATTTAAACATTCAGGAAGATGGAAGTGAAGGGTCTTCACGGCGAGGAGAAAGAATGCCAGGCAGCGCGCATTGATGGAGGGAAGACTGTTTTGATTAGCCCCCGCCTCAGCTCCTCAGGAGCCTATGCACAATTGTCGGTGTGTTCACTCCATCTGTCAAATGCCTGCTATAGCTCTGCTACTATATTTAAATAACTGGTTCCGCTGTGATTATGGCAGATCAGCTGGGAAATGGAGGTATTTTTAGCTCACAGCTCAATTCATGTTGTTGAACCGGAAATCAGCTAGACTGGAGAATGAATGTTGTCGTTAACAGAGTTCCTAAACCTGGAAGAGATCACACCACAGTGTGGATTCAGGAATTAGCTATTTAAGTGGGTCTCATGGGATTCATATTGATTTACGTTGACAAAGATGGCCTGGACATCTATCGAAAACTAGCAGCTGTTGGAAGCAGTGATCTGTGCTGAAGCGCAGCATCGCAGCAAATTTTGAATCATAGTCAACAGGCACTGAAATTCACAAGCTTTGTTCATGGCAACTGCTGCCCTGGCACAGCTGAAAGCTAGGACCAGGTCCCTAGAGCATGTCTGTCCCCGTCTATGCCAAGGGTATGAAAGTTACACAGCTGCACTGTTCAGATGCCTCATAACGAACACGGGAGAGCTGAAATTTACAGTGAAAGCTTTAATGTGCTGCTGGGGTCTCTTCGAGAAAAAGGCCACGATAACGGAGATAGATTGTTTAATCCACACACCCAGGGCAAGTACACACAGACTTCAGCATTGCAAGCCACTACCCTCAGAGGGAAGATTGGATGATGGCCAGAGGTAGCCTACAGTAAGGCCTTGTCCACACTAGGTTTTTAGCCAGGACCACCAGTGCAAACCCTTAGTGTAGACAAGATTTACACCAGTGCTGCGTGGTTTGCACTGGTGCAGCCTCCTCCAGTTTAAAATTGCAAGGGTACAAATCATGCTGCACGTGCATCAAGTCTGCACCAGTGTAGCCACAGCCTAACACCTGTTATTCCATGCCAAGCTCTCAGCCTTCCGCACCCACTAGCTCTCAGCCTGCTTGGCTCTACGATCCAGGTGGTCAGTGCAGAAAATGGCTCCTGTAATTGCAGCAGGGACCAGGCATCAGCTCCGAAGACAAGAACAGAGGCATCAGCTGATAAAAGCATTTGAAGGCTGTTTATCAGACATGACCCATTTTCCTCCCTAAACAAGCAGAGGTGGCTGGCAGATTCTGCACACACTGTAGCCTCCCTAGCGATGGATGACACTCAAACAGGCACCGTTTCCAAAGCTCTCGCTAAAAGACTGACAGGAGCTTCCTCTCTCTGAGCCCTGGTGATGGCTGCAGATAACTCTGCAATTGAGCAATGTTATTACTCACATGGAGTGCAACCGCGCAGCAATCTAACGGGACTGGAGTGCTCCTGCGTGCCCCTCCGCTGAGAGCTGGCCCAGGCACAAGGTCTGGCACATGGCTGGTAAAGCAGCCGAACAGGGAATGCTGCCAATTACTCTGCATCCTTTAATGACTCCCAGTAAAGGGGAACAGGTGGGTAAAGTGGAGAAAGCACTGCAGTGCATAGGCTAATCACAACCAAGGGTCAGGCAGAAACCTTGACAGCAGAGTATCCTACAATTAGAGGCATTACAGCTTCCTTAGCATTGGTCAGTGTGATGACCGCAAAATGGACCAGATGGCCCGCTGATGTACGTCAAGTAACCAGGAATTGAAGTACCTATTCCTCCCAGACAGACAGATCCACTGCAGCTATGGTTTACAGAGGGTAAAAGAACTAGTTTCTGGAAGTCTCATCAGAAATAAAGTCACCTGCTGAGACTGAACATTTAGGATCTAGGCCCAAGGGGTGGGGGGCAGGATTTTAAAAACGGACAAATTGTCCATCACAAGAACGAAAGCTTCCTTCTGTGCCGCAGAGCACGACAGAGTGGCTAATCAATGACGGTGGAAGGAGAAGGGTGTGATGGATTACAGGGCAGAACTTCCAATCAGGTGGAAATGTCCGTGTGCCATTTGGGAGGCTGGAACAAAGGGAGCGCCGGGAGCGGCTGAGAGGCTGGAACAAAGGGAGCGCCGGGAGCGGCTGAGAGGATGGAACAAAGGGAGCGCCGGGAGCGGCTGAGAGGCCGGAACAAAGGGAGCGCCGGGAGCGGCTGAGAGGATGGAACAAAGGGAGCGCCGGGAGCGGCTGAGAGGCTGGAACAAAGGGAGCGCCGGGAGCGGCTGCCCTCGCCAGAACCCCAGGAACAGAATCAAGTCATAAGGTCCAAGGGCTGCTATTTGCGTCACATCTTTTGTGGTCCAAAATAGAACAAAAATCATGGCTACAAAGGCAGGCGGTGGTGTCTGCCTGTGACTGAAGTGAGAGGAGTGTTATCCCTGCGTGATGGCAGGCAGGAGAGAAAGTACCAGGAGTTTGTGATCAAGAGGGACACACCTCTCTGTAAAACATACTAGCTTTAGTTACAAGCACTTGGATGCCATCCAGGTCTCTCAAACGGGAACAGTGCAGCTCTACCGGCCACGTACTCCCCCATCCTTCAGTGGCAAAAAGGTCTTCCGTACACGTGCGATGTTCATTGCCTAATAGAGGCAAATAGCTGACTAAGCCCTTGGCTCAAGTAGACAGGGTACAATCGAAAGCCAGCAACGTAACAATAAACAATAGCAATATATGACTGTGGCCTTAACCGCTCCTAGCTCTCCTGTAGGGCTTTTCATCAGGAGAGCTCGAAGCACTTTACAAAGGAGCTCAGTATCATTATTCCTTTGTACGGATGGGGAAACTGAAGTAATCGGTCCAAAGTCATGCAGCGGGGAACAGAACTCAGGTCTCCTGAGTCCCAGTCCAGTGTTCTAACCACTAGGCCACTTACTTGCAGATGGGGAAACAGACACAGGAGGGACAAGTGACTCATCCAAGGTGGCACAGCAAGTTAGTGGCAGATCTACGTCCCACATTCCCTCACTCCTAGTCTTGTTCTCAAGCCACTCAGCCACAGCTGCCCCTACAGCTAACAGGCCTCAGGGATCCCAGCCTGACAGTGAAAGACGGCAACTTGGAACCAATATGAAATTTCTGTGATGTGGGTTAGGGTACAAACCACAGAAACTAGCAGGAAGGATTTGAAATCAAGCCCAAAGCTCTCTGCTCAGAGACACCATGACAAGGAAGGCAAACAAACGGGAAAGGGAGAATGTAAGAACTATAACGGAAGGAAAAAGGGAACGGGTGAAATCCTAGGGAGGGGACTGTTTTCAGAGACATTCACTGTGGAACCTCCTTTTATGGAATTCAGCTGAAAGTTTATGTTAAACAAATCCTTGGGGCTAGAATTTGGAACTGCTCAGCCTGTACCTGCAATCCTGATTTGTCAGCGTTGTCGATACACAATGCTAATGACCGGAAAAGCTCTACTGAGTATCTGTCACTCCTGTGCATTACATGAAGGCTCGCTGCGGTCCAGAACCAAGTTACTCACCAGCATTCAAGTGACACTCTTTAATCTGGAACTGGAGCTCGTTTTCATTTGGAATATCCTTCCACGTGGCAAGGAAGACCTGGCGTTCTACATACAGGAAAGACAACGGTCAGTGTCCCGCCCTCCTGGTTCTCTGAACTACCCACATTGCCGGTCCCAAGAGTCACTGCAAAAGGACATGCTGCAGAGATAGAAGAGACCTGCCTGGTCGCATCTAGTCCATCCCTCGGGGTCTAGTTCAAGAGTTTTCCCTACAACACATTGGCTAGCAATTTGTCTAGCCTAGTTTGACTGAAAGCAGCAAAGTCTTGAAGACCATGTGGATCTGTTCCCAATGTCTTCGCTGCAGCAGACTTTCACGAGTCAGGAGCAGGTGGGGTTTGTTAGGAAGAGACCCCAAAGCTCAGAATACAAGAACCACATCATGCAGGATTTCCCTTTCCCATCAGCAAAAAGGCCACACGTAGAAGCCAGCTATGATTCTGTTTTCCAGGCACCTTCTCCGCCTCTGATGTAAAAGCAAACTATTGAACAGGAGAGAACGTGAAGAAGGGGTTACAGCGTAAGATTTATGGGCTAAATCCTGGTCCCACTGAAGTCAATGAACAACTTCCACAAGAGCAGGATTTGGCACAGCGTACCTACGTTTGGCAGGTATAATCAGACCAGAGGAGGGATGTTCTGGAAATGTAACTGCTTTGAATAGCAACTGCAGGAGAGCAGGGACTGGCTACTACACTGCCCTGGCATCCCAGTACCGATGGGTCTCTGCTACGGACGGACTTGCATCAAGCTGTGCTTTGCCAGGACGTTGTACTCTGCCTGCCGCATGGCTCTCCAAAGAGCAGAGGGACGCTGACCAAACAGGACTCACCCATTTTGCCGTCCTCCACAAAAAGCACGTTGAGAGGAATAAGGCAGCTGAAGTAGAAGACGTCGATGCTGTTTTTCACAGCCACCTGGCAGGAAAAGAAACAGGAGAATTAGGGCATTTTCTGTAGCCTGCTGGGGATGGGCAGGGACAGGAGTCTCCTAGCCATCGTCCTCGGGGGTTCGTGCGTTTCTAGGGGTGGTGATCTTTAATGGCCCTGCCTGGAGGCGAAGGCCAGCTGTGCACGCTGGGTTACGTGGAGAGACGCTGCTGAGCCTGGAAGAACGTCTCTCAGCAGTTACAGACAAGGAGCGCACCCAGCCTGCTCCTTCATCAGGACTCACTCCCCTCCCGTGGGCACTTCACTGTGCCAGCCGCTGTGGGCTCACAGCCAAGCGGCCTCATGCTCATTTCTTATTCCGCCCTCATTTCCCATCACTCCCCCCCAAATGCTAATCTATCCTGGCTGCATGCCGGCACTCCGTCATTTCACGCCCCAGTCCACAGATGGGCTTTTTAACCTTCCATGTATGTCCCCTCCCTCCTATTTGCAACCTGGCCTTTTCCCCACCCAACCTGTGTGTTCTACAATCTCAGCCGGCCTCCCCCTAGCTAGGCTCACACTCCCCTTTCCATCTCCCTGTCCTCCCCACCACTCCCCACCCCACAGATTTCTTGGTTTCTCTTTTCTCAGTCTAGCCACGCTCTGAATACTCCATAGCCTGAAGCCGGTCTCCAACGTCCCCTCTCCCTTTCTCCTGCATTGAATGTAATTTCTTTGTTGCAGCATGTAGGTGGGGTTTGGGCACAGGCTCCATTTGCCGGTTCATACTCGGTCGGCCACTAACTCTGGACACTCCCTTTTACACTGCACTTGGACGTGTCTCGGCGACACCTTGCTAACGCTGCTTAGCACGTATATTGCCGCGTTCGTCAGATTACCTCAGCGTGCCTCACAAGGCTGCATTTTGCAAATGGGGACATTGAAGCCCAACGGCTAAGTGACTTGCCTGAGGTCACACAGCACATCAGTGCCGGAATCGAGAATGCAACCAAGATCCCCCACTCTCACCTCACTACCCGCCTCTACCGCACTTCCAGCTGCCTCGCCTTTTAACCCTTGACACCTCCTGTGCTTCACATGCACACAGAGAAGACCAACAGTGCAGATTACTCCAGGGTAAGGGGGACATTTAACACACTTTTGCAGCAGCGCCTGAATTCCTTGGTGTTTAGTGGTTTTACCCTGGGGAAAGCTGTGTAAATGTCACCATGGCGGTAGCTGACTGAGTCGACAGCTCTGCACTGGGCTGGAAGGAACAGGGCCTGCTTTTTAGCAACTGGGGGAGGGCAATCAATGGGTGAAAAGTTTAATCGCCAACAGCCCCCTTAAACTCCCACAGCAGAAGAGATACACACGATTGCCTCTTAGCACTACCAAGAAGCCATTCGGCGTAGGACTGACTGCTCTTTGCTCACCAGGAGAGCGACTGCACTTGAATTTTCTCCTTGATGAGGCTTATGGCAATAGTAGGGGCAAAACGTATTGTCATAACTGAGGTCAGGAGTCTGGCTCTGGCCTTTTATTTCTCCCTCTCCCGCTCTCTGCCCACACCACACAATGTCGCTGGAACAGAGTTCGGCAGATGTCCACAATTCCTTGGAATAGGTGAATCCTAACCCAGGCATTGGATAGATAGTATTGACCGGAAAATGCATAACATCTCGTTATGGGCTGTGGCTGGGATATGTAAAGACCCTTGAATGTCAATAGGAATTGAGCATCTCACTCCCTGAAGATCCCACTGTGTTTGTATTTCAGTTAGGTGACCAGTCAGAGGATTCGTAGCCAGTGGTGAACCAGATTAATCCACAGATGCAAAATTAAAGACCTCTGTGTTTTGTCTGCAGAACAAAATGTCCATGGGTTCTGTAGGGCCTATTTAGAAATAAAACGAATCCCAGTAGAAATAGCTGTTGATAAAGGAGATGAGGGGGTGATGGGAAATCTGAACACACCAATCAGCTGGTTTGGAATACATGCAAACTAGAGCGTTAAGGAAATGAGGTCAGCGTTCTGAACTGAAAATTATTTTGGAGCAGTTGGGAGGGTCCCCGGAGAGCAGAGAAAAGCATGAGATTTGCATGTGACAGAACTTGTTTTTTCCACGTCTTTTTTGTTGTTGTTTAAAAAGGGTGTATATTTAATTCACGCAGTGAGAAAAGATCTTTTAAAAGCAGGGATTAGTTAAAACCATTACACCTTGTAAATGACCCATAAATACAAATAGCTCCACATTATGGTCTGTTGTCAAACACCGATTGCCGACATCACATGCTGGCAGGTTTGAAGGTTGAGAGGCAGATGGAATATTACATTCAGTTCTTGCCATCACTTTAGAGAGATCTAAACAAACTAGGTGGCTTTCATAGAGGTGCAAATTAACTGGGAGACTGGAAAGAACGACTTATCCAAGCTAAACGTGTGAGGTTTGGCTAAATGATGCGGGGGGAGGGGGGAGAGAGGTGTCTATAAATACAGGAAGAGTGTAGCCAGCCAGGAGGGAGATGTAACTATTCAGGGGGTAACATGGGGTATAACTAGGGAGTAACGGGATTGAACTGAAGCTGGAAAAATTTCGGCTAAATGTCTGGGAAAACGACAGTGAAATCTATTAAGCGGCATGTTAATCTCCTGAGGAAAGGGGCAGCTCCAATGCTCGGGGCATTTTAAATTGGACTTGACTGTGCACTAGTAAGACGTACTATAGTGAGCAATGCTGCATGGCAGGGAGGTGGACTCCACCACCGAAGAGATCTTTCCTAGCTCTGATTTCTATGATTAACGGACGTGTTTATTCTACAGCAACAGAGGTTCATTAGTTTTTGTAGCTAATTGTTGTTGCTATACAACAGCAGCAGCTTACAACAGGGGCCGGGGAAAAGAGCTTCCTCTCCCTCCAGGCACAGATCTAGAGGCACACACCAAATTAATATGCTGATCTTGCTTCTGCAGTTACAAGAGTGCTATAAAAAGGTATCTGTTGACCTCCCTCTCAACTCTGCCGAAGAATACTGAGCCAGCCGATTCTGATGCAGTGCAGTGCACAGGACACCATTTCCTCCTGACACCACAGCAAGCAGCCCAGCGTCCTGCCTAGCAAATTGCATCACAGGGCTCACTGATGACATCGCTTGAAAAAACCATTCAGCATCTCTAATGAAAACCTCTGCAATCAGCCTTCACACGCAGCCTTTGCAAACCAGGAGCAGCGTTGACGTGAGCGAGGGGTAATCCTGCTAGGGCTCACGCTCCCAGTGGTGCCACAGTAAGTCCTGGTTTATTTTACAAGGTTTATTCTACATATTATCAGGCACTTCCTTCTGTATGGCAGGGCTTCAAGAGAAAATCTGTTAGAGCCTGGACCCATGATAGCCAATAAAAATCTCTCTCTCACCCTCCCACCCTCTTTCCCCTAGCTGAGGCTGTGGGTGGCTCAAGAGACTGGAGCAGTGATGTGGAGTCTCATGAGTGCTAGGTCACTTTGTCTGAGCTTCAGCCAGCTGGTTTGGAGCCTTCTGATGGCAGTTTGCAAGAGACGAGGCTGACAGTCTCAGCACAGGGCCTAGCGGGCAAGCGTCCACTGCACCGAAACTGGAGGGAGGCCCAGGAACAGACTGTTCTCTCCTCTGATCCCCGAGAGAGAGGCTAGCCCTAAGAGGAACACACTGGGAGTGGGGAAGGGTTTGTGCTGTCCCCATTCCATGGAGCGCGAACTTTACATTTCTGGAGATGTGACCCCAGCACCTTTCCCAAGCAGGACATTTACTCACAAACGGAACAGCTTCCCCATTCGCCTGTGCACCAGTCTTCAACAACACTGCAAACCTTTCGTCTGGGAGCAGGTCTCAAGAGTGCCTGGGGATTTCTGATCTCTGGTCCCTGCTCTAGACGCATCTGATGCACTCCTGTGTCAGTTGCACAAACCACGCAAAGCGTGCCCTGCTAGAGGGGTTAGCCACAGCTTGCTACCTACAGCAGGGAGGTTATTAAAAAGAAGGCTCTGTGGGCCAGAGACCACAGCCCAGTTACCTGTCATTGTTCCCCTATTGCTGCCCATGCTCAGCACTGCAGTGTCTGACACACGCTATTACAAGCTCTTCCAAGAAAACTTAGAATTATCCTGGCCCAGAATTGCCTCCTTCTTCTGTTCCGAAAGGTTCTCTTAACTCCTCTGTTATCTAAGTTTTCCCCTGACAGGTATGGTGCTTTTACAAGGATGACCGTGGGCAGGTCGCCGCTGAAAGGAAGTTCCCCAAACGACCTCAAGAAATTCTTCACAACCTGCTCCGTTCAGCTGCCTCCCTGTAGCCTTGTATAACAGCACTTTGCTTGACACACTATGAAGGAATTTCCATTCATCTTCAATAACCCCTCTCATCCAGACCAACTTTCCGCAGGAGCTTGCTGATCCAAATAGGGCTCACCCTTCAGAGAAGTTTGCCTGCGTGTAGTGTGTAATTAAGAATGTACAAGCACTTTCAGCCTCAACCTCTTCTGAGAGGGAGACCGCCTGGTACACCCTGGTTGAAGCTGGCTTTCCATCTGCAACCTGGTTTGAAGGGGAAAAAAACCCTCTCTTCTCTTGGAATTCTGCCACACAAGAGAGGATAAAGTCTTTTGCAAAAACAAAGGGGACAGGTTTTATTTGTTCAGACAGGCTTTCCTGTGATGCTCTAACACTGAAAAGGTCTCACCGGGGCAAAACCTGCACCAGGCACCCAACCGCTCAGAGCTTGTTCAATTGCGCCCCCTTTGGCACCTCGAGCCGTCGCCTGAGAGAGCATCCTCTGTAGAACCAAACTGTCGGGATTCATGTTCGCTTGCTTGGCTGCGTCTGAACTCTTTCGCTGCAGGAAGACATCAGAACGCTGACGGCTGGCAGCTGCTGTTCTAGGGTGTGTAGCACTCATTTCTTAGACATTGTGAGTGTGCAATGCTTAAAAAGAAATCAAACCCAAACCACATTAGTACTACAACGAAGCTCTAAAGACGGATGTGGATGCACTCGTCATGCCCTGGAATGCCATGTACTCAGTAAAGAACACACCCTGGGAGTACCAAGGCTGAATTAAAGACCAGGCACCTCAGTCGTAGGATACATCTTCCCTGCAGCTGGGACTGTGCTTCCCAGCCTGAGTAGACAGATACATGTTAGCACGCGTCTGGCTACCCACGCTGGAAAGCACGCTCCCCCTTGCAGTGTAGATATACCCAGAGTTTGCATCAGAGTGCCTTACAGCCATGATGTTATCAAGGCGAGACCTACATCACCTCTGCCAGCACAAGGCCACGGTTTATTTCCATGACCATGTCTGCAGCCAGAAACCTCACATGAATGCTCTCTGCTTCCCCTCATGTTGTTTGATGGGTACGGTTCGCAGGATCCTACAGGATTTGACAGCCGTGTGCTCTCCCTAGAAGCACAAATCCTGAGCTCAGGCAGCAGACTGGAGTGCCCGGAGCGCCCAGGCTGGATGACATGCCCTTGGCTGCAGCTGTCAGCTCCTGAAATGCTGTTTGCGTCAATGGTCAGGGAACAGTAAATTAGTGGAAGGAAGGTTAGGCTCTCATGTGCGTCTGGCTCTATTGTAACTTCCAAAGCACATTTTATTGTATCAAATGTGCTGCATCTCATGCCAAAGAGGACAGGTCTGGCAAACTGAGGGAACCTGCTGCAGACTCCAGTCTGTGCTCTGGGTGTTAACTACCCACAATGGATGCTTTCACAGGTGATTTCTTCCCCTCCTCACTGGGATATGGCTCTCTTGCCTTAAGGAGCTAGAAAGGCCAAGGCAAGGAAACGGATTAAGCACCTATCTCTTCAAGGCATGAAATAAAGCTGATGCTCAGCAGCAGGGTCAGTTTTTTACCTGGGTCTGAAGGTAAAAGAGGGTGATGCAGTGCAAGAGGGAGCACTTTTTACTTGCTTGACTCACCATTGCTGGAGATTATACGGGATTGTGGTTAAAACAATACATGGATCTGTGGTAGGTATTGGGAGAATTAGGGTTCTATTCCCAACTACCATTGGCTCCCCACTGTGACCATAAGCAAATCCCCACCTCTGTGCCTCAGTTTCCCTTCTATCAAACAGTGGGGAACGGTACCCACCTAAACAAAGGGCTTCAAGAAAGGATCCACATAATTAGCATTATTCACAGTGCTGCTAAAGAACTGGAAGACTGTCCCTGAGCAGGCTCACAGTGAAAGCAGCACATCGTTACTGATGGGCCCTGCCAGTTTTCTCCCACAAGGTCCTTCCTTTTCAGATATATAGACACACAGGGACAGTTTCATCTACCACCAAAATATAGCCAGCTCTGGGGTGGAACGTGACAGCTGTTTAACAGCACACATCAGACAACGGTTTAGGGCAGGAAGAGCAGAATACAGTACCCAGATGAAACCACGGGAGTCATCTGCAATTTGGCCAAGACAAGAGCTAACACGTAACTCTTGCAAAAAGTGCCACAAGCAGTCAACATTTTTGATACAAGACTAAGGCTGATCCAGAAAACACTCCCCTCCAGCAGCACAATGCCTCCCAATGTACTGGGGAACTGGGTCAGGACCAGCACAGAGAAGAGTCCCTAGTGGATCGTCATCACCCCTTTCAGTAGTGTCTGGGTTTCCCTAGATTTCTCAGCCAAGCTCCAACCAGGTCCAGCCCTGCTTGGCTTGTGAGATTTGACAAGATCACAGAGCCCTGCCTGGAACCTCCACCATGTCCTTGTCAGGCCCTCTACCTTCACATGTGTCTTTCCAGGAGGGAGTCTTAGTGTCTCCCCACACCCTCTGAGAAGGGTTAACAACTCCCTAAACCTGCCCCCCTCCCGCCCCGCCATGGAACTAACCTAACGCATGCTCAACACTCAGTCAATTTGTCGCTTGGAAGAGATGATATTTGTTTTTTCCGTCTCTCCTTCCAGAACTGAATCTGTTTGCTGAGGCTAAAGCGGTTTCCTTGCTTATGTAAGCACTCAATGCGTTCCCACATCACCTCCTCTCTTCATGTACTTGTATGGTCCCCTTCATCACAGCACCGGATCCCCTCACATGCTAATGAAATTATCTTCAACATCCCCAGGAGGCAGGGAAGTATTCCCAAAGTGACTAGTCCATGGTTGTAGAGGAAGTGCTGGGAACTAAACCCAGCTCTCCTGATCTCCAGTGGCTTACCTAGGTTAGCCTTCTTCAAAGGAGAGAATCGCATCTTCGCTTGACCCTTGAACGGGAGAAGGTTTCACTACACTCTTCAAACGCAGTTTGGAGGAAACAACTGAAACTTGTTCTACATTTCACAGTGCTTTGCAGTGAGCCGAAGTTCTGTTTCCAGTATTGCTAGCCATGAAGAAATGCAGCAATTGGCAGCACAATCACTACAAATGTGCGCCAGCCGATTGAGAAGAATTTTAAGGGCATTTTGAAATACTGAAGTCGTGCGCTCGGCTGCTAGCTCCCCAGCTGCGCTGAACGAGTCCTGCTGATTGGTAATGCCAGGGAATGGAACACACTGTCGATGCAGAATGTTAAAATCCCAAGAGAACCCCAATGCTCCAGGCACAAGTAGGTACATTAAGGCTCGTTGTGATTCGTTCCAGCTTGTTTTTTATTAAATCATCCAGTGCAGGCAGTTACTGTTGGGACAGAGAGCTGCAAAACTCCAGAGTGGCAGCTGGAAGCCCATAGCCTTTAGCACACAGCTGAGCTGGGTTGGACTAGATGACCTCCTGAGGTCTCTTCCAACTCTAACCTGCTATGATTCTAGGTCTATGTAGTAGCAAGTCAGATCTGGCAATTTTCTGAAATTCTCTTCCCTACTGCAGCATTATGGGACTGCCAGGCTAGACTAGAGACCATCACTACGACCTCTGCATTGTCTAGACCAGTGGTTCTCAACCTATTACACAACGTGTTAGCTGGTCCGCAGGTTGAGAACCAGTGTCCCGCACCTAACCCCTCCCCCAACCCCTATTCTCAGTGCCCTCTGCCCAGAGACCCCTCCACAGAGTGGGGCCAGGAGTGGAGAGCTGGGCGTGGGGCAGCAACCCCGACCCCCAGACCCTGTTGTGGGGGGCTGGGCAGCAGCCGGCTGCCCGGACCCCGAGCGGCAGCCAGGACCCGGACCCTGAGCCCCGCCACACGGGGTCGAGTGGCAGCCGGGAGCACGTGGCCTTTAGCACGCGGCTGAGCTGGGCCGCAGCTGTGTGCTAATTGGGCGGCATGTGGGCCATGGGCTGAGAACCGCTGGTCTAGACCTTCTCAGAGCAAGATCAGACGAGACTGCATTGAATGTCAAGGCGGTTTTACAATAGCATTTGCTCCTTAGGAAATTTTTTGGGAAATTGCTATTACAGACGCAGCCTTAAAGCCCTGTCTATACTGGAGCAAACTGTGCCAGCCACAACCATGATTGCAAGTTTTAAATGGAAGCAAGTTTTATGGTGCTGTGCAGAACTATGTGGAACAACTGGCAAACACGGTTGTATTATTCAGCATGGAAATCCAGAATGGACAGCAATGTATTAGCTCAAGCTGTACTTCAGGTTACCCCTCCAGCAGAGATCAAATGCTTCTTCTGAACGTTAAATCCAGGCCAAATATGGATGCAAAGCTCAGTAAAATGAGATTTGGGTGTAACTCTGATGGAAAACTATTTTAAACATTCACAACCACTACTACACAGCCAATGGTAAATATGTTCTTTGCTGTTAAACACCCTCAGTGTTATAACATGGCTTATTCTTGCCCGTGTGGACAGAAACGCACAATCTAGATTTCGACCAGGGTTAAGACTTGGTTAACACGGTTATAATATTTTATTCTGCCCACACAAGGAAAAAGACAACCCAGGTTTTAACACAGTTGGGCCACAAGACGGTGGATTTTGTAGTGCAGATGGTCTCTGGACTGTACCTGGTTTTAACTGGCCCTGAATTCTGGGTAAGATGGTTAGTGAGAGACAACCCCCACACAGCTCATCATTTTCAAGTGACAGAAGGCACTGAATTTTAGAAGCCTTTACTCATTTCATGGTTCAGCAGCTGCAGTTGTCTTGAACATTAAAAAACCTCACAAAGTATCCCATATATCGGGGCAGGACACTGCCACACTTGCAATTCCAACCAGAGCTGCTCGGCATAATGCAGAAGTTACAACATTGAGGGGATTTCTGAACTACCCTTGAATGGGGGTGTATTAGGACTGGGGCTTCGCTTTGGTATAGGACGGTTCCCAGCAGGCATTCCAGCATGGCTTTTTTTATTCCAAACCTGGCTCTGGTCTGGATAGGATGAATGGATTTTATTATTTTTTTTAAACCACCGCATGCTCTCATTGCAGAACCACTACTTTATCCCAGGTGCACTGAGGCAGAGACTCGAGAAAGCAACTGCCCCAGCAGTCTCCAGGGGAGATGCAACTGCCACTCGGTTCCACACCTTGCTCCAAGGTGGGGAAAGAAAAATAGAAGCCAAACAAGTCTGCATTTCGTTGGCCTGCAGTCAGCCCAGGGCCTCTGAAGGCCAGCTCAGCCCTGGCACCTTTGGGGACTGAAAATCTAGAGGTCCCTGGTTCAGTCTCAGGCTTTGTTTTTTTTGGGGGGGGGGGAGGGATAGCTCAGTGATTTGAGCATTGGCCTGCTAAACCCAGGGTTGTGAGTTCAATCCTTGAGGGGGCCATTTAGGGATCTGTGGCAAAATAATCTGTCAGGGACAGTACTTAGTCCTGCTGTGAAGGCAGGGGACTGGACTGGACTCGATGACCTTTCAAGGTCCCTTCCAGTTCTACATTTCTATGATTCTAGAAGAGCCTAGCAGCTACCACTGGATTTAGCCAGCACTGTGCAGTGATGAGATCAAGCCAAATGCCAGGTGGCCAATGAAAGGCTGAGTAAGTAATTTGAAAATGTTCCTAAGCAACCAGCACTGATGGAAATTAACAAAACGAGAACTAAGTCATGAAGATCTCATTTAGCAACAGACACTCTTAAAAAGGCTCATTCCAATAGCAGTTCTCTTTTGGGGGAATGTAACAGGGATATAAATACAATGAACCACAGTGGAGTCTGTTTAACTCTACAGGGCCGAGATGCTTCTGTATTTACATCTGGCTTCATCCTTTAAGGGTCAATCAAACTTTGCTACAATAGCTGATGAACTTGGCTGACCGTTCCCATCAGCAGAATACAACCATTTTCAATAATAGGTTGGGGTGAGGAGGGAAGGAGCGTGCGATCCTTTATCACACACGGCGGGACTACTGGTAAACACAGTCTAGAAGGCGATTAATGCCCAGTGTGGACCCTGATTGCATCTTGCGTAAGTAGATCTCTTAACATTTAGTTCTCCCTTCTCTAATGTGTTGGTTTTTGTTAACGTGTCAAGTGCTTTGATCACTTTCGCTGATTAGGAAAGAGGTAAAAATTAAACTGCATGTAGTGGAGAATAAGACATTCTAATAAAATTACAACATGAACAGGACAAACTCATCACTTCTGAAATTGTTGCCTGCAGAACGAACTACTAGCCTTTGAAGTTTTTAGTTCACATGCCATGGGAATTTAGAGATGAGTTTGGTTGCCTGAGGACTTATTTTTCTGTTACTGCAACAAAAACCGAGAAGAAAAAAATTAAATTAAGGGCCATAAAGTTCAAACAAATCCTGTACACTGGCTCCTAACAATTCCATGCACAGAAAATCACATGCAATATCGCACTCAACTTACTGAGCGTTTTCTTTCTTCAACGAAAATAGGTGTAGAGAAAGACAGAAGTCCCTATATTTTGCTATAAATTGCTCTCTCAGTAAGGCACCTATCAGAGTGATTTCTGTAGGATGTTTTAAAAGTCATTATTTCTGTGGGAAAACACAAAGAATGCCATTCCAGAGCTGACCGCGCAATGACAGATCTCCATCAAATCCACTGCTGTCTGGAGAGTAACAACCGTACTTTTTAACTTGGCTTCCGTTACCAGTGTGACTCAACTCTCAGCTGAGAGAGATACTATTACTCCAGATAGCAGCTTCCCTGATTGTAAAAGGGCAGCCAACTTGTGTGGCAATGAGGTAGCTAGTCAACGAGCGAGCAGATCTGGCACTAATGAATGCTCTGCTTATTTCCAAATAAGGCAGCTGGAGGTTTCCACATATGTTTTCTCTCTGCTTTATTCTTGTAGCATTTTCTGCTAGAAACAAACTGCATTCTGATGTCTTTGGAGGTTTCATGGTAACCCAATATTTCATCTCCTTTCTGGTCAAAGGAAGCAGTGGCTTCCGTGTGTGTTTTTGGTTTATGGGACACCCCTTCATGTCCAAAGCCAGATCTAGAAGGTCTGGGACTTGCCCATTCTGTCCCCATGAGCTAGTGTTCATAACAGCTGAACCAAACTGATGTAATCACCACCTTGACATGTCTAGCTATTCCTGGCCCTGGGAAATCTGTGATCCTGTATGGGTCTCCTACACCGTGGTGCAAAATGCTGCAACTCCTCCCTCTGTGGAATGGATTCCAAGGGCATTATCAACCCCCCTGCCCCGCCTCCTTCTCGCTAAGCAGAAAAGGCTCCCGCATGGGAGATATCACGTGCAGCTCATCCACGTACTCCCCATACCTCGTGACTTTGCCGAGGGCCTGTGGGGTAGGGGACCTGCTCATCTCTGCTCCACTCATGCAGAAGCAGCTATTGCACCACTCTTGATGTGATGCCAATTCGGAGCCTCAGGAACTAAGCAGTGGAGCTATTTCTAGCTGTTTGCCCGAAGACTCATTAATAAGTCATAAGCCACGGAGTGGAACAGTCAAGAGAAGGAAACTGTTGTTCAGGCAGATGAAAGTTACAATTTAATCATTGCATTTTTTTTAAACCTTGGAGGGAGTAAGAACTCTCTCTACATGGGAAGTGCTCCACTCCATCTGGGCCCCTAACGCAACTGGAGACCAAACCAATGGGATATATAAATATTCAGACCCGCTTCATCCCAACCTCCCCCAGCCCCAGATCAAGTCACTGAGATATATGTGCTGTGAAACTGATTATTTGCATCTACTGGATACGAGAAGTCTCTACCCAGGAGATGCATAGATATAACAGGCGATACAGGGGAACCACTAACCAGCCAGCTTCCAGGAAACAGGGAGCTACTGCAGACTCTGCCAATGGGGCAAAACTCCCATTCTGTTTGAGAGCCGGTGAGGTGAATGCAACATAGATAAACCTAGCAGTGCCAAGACCCCAGAATCGCCACTGAAATATCTGACCCCAAGCTGCACTAAGGGAACCGGTGAGGCCCCCTGGAGGGAGAACTGCTTTACCAACCCTTGCATTACAGTGAGAAGAAAAGGCCTGAAAAATTAAATATACAAAACAGCTTAATTAATGTAACATTAACAACCCCTTATCCTCTGTTTCCCGGACCGTAGCTCTTCGGGGCAGAGAAAGCGCCAATGATCTTGGGGAAGCACCACTTCAAACCAGCAGGGCTAGATAAATATTTAATCACTTCAGCAGCAGCCATCTTTCCCGCAGGTTCCTTTATTCTTACATCTCAAGCCATCTTCTGAGCTGAACTAACGCCCAGCGTGGGGATCCACTCCAGATGTTCGCGGCGCTTCCTCTCCTTTCGAGCCTGGCTCGTGGCAAGCCTAGCAAATCCCCACCCTGCCCTCTCAACTAGCTCCGTATGTACGTTGTCTGGGCACAACTGAATCGGCTGTATTCACGCAGCTCCAAGAGGGCTGGCTTGTTTACTGCCAAAACGAACAGGTACAACCCAAGGAAGTCACTCCTTGGGGGAGATGAAACAAGATGGGTATTTCCCTTTCAGAGGAGGAAAGATGGCAAACCCAGCCTCCCTCATTTATCGGATAATCTGCATAGCTCTGCACGACTGCCTAGTGCACGTGGCTTTTCAGTTCTGTACATTAACACCAAGTGGCATCTGGGCTCTGCAGAACTGGCCAACTTCCCCGGTTTTGTTCTAGAGCGCCTGTGTACGTCATGAGCCACAAGCTGCCACTTTGCAGAGGGCAGATGTTCTGACGCAGTGTGGCTTGGATCTGAGGTTAAAAGGGTTACGGTTTCCTGCTATAAAGATGTTGGGAGGGAGGGGTATAAAGAGGAGTTTGTTTTAACTCCCTATAATCAGAAGAGCACACTGCCTTTGGAGAAGGTGTTAAATACAAGCCTTGAGAGTGACTAGCCCAGCACCCAGGGCAAAGCCCGGCTCTGGTAACTACATTCTGCCCCCCCGCTACAGTTCCAGTTAACCAAGGAATCATCTTCGCCTCCTGTCCTACATCGTGCAGCCTTGCTGCACACTCTTGGCCATGTCCCACCCAAGAGGTGGCTGCACTGCAGTGGCATCAAGTGAGCCCTGCATGTCAGTTTAGGTTTGCGAACTGAGAGGGGACATAGATCACCTCTAAGTGCTACCAAACCCTCCTCCCCACCATTTCCAACAGATTGCCGGCCAGAAGTCCACACTGCCCGCCCCTGAGAAGCCATTGCTCAGCATGTCAGTGAACTTCTGGATTCCTGTGCGGAGGAGCCCCCAAACAGAGGCGACCTGTAGTAGAAGCGGGAGGAAGACCACGGAGCTGTGAGCCCCCAACGTGGCATCAGAGGCTCCTTACCTGGAGGTTGTTGAGAGGCTCCATTTTCATGACAGGTCCCAAGGTGTTGAGGGGCAGGGAGACGTCAATGCTTTGGTTTGGCATCAGCGGAGTGTGAATGGCCAGCGGAGTGCTGGGGATGACGCCGAAGCTGGCGAGAGAAAGCCAGAGTGTGTTCACACAGCACTGCATTTCTGAGAGCCCTACGTGCCACGGAGTCACTGATTTTAAAGGGAAGGGGATCAGGGAACTGCTGTCCCAAAGGTTCTCTCTGCTCTCCATTTTAGCGCGGGCTGGCCTCGCTTACTGCCCTTCCTGAGATGTGCCCCACCGTGATTTAGGGGAGAGGGAAATAGGTGGCAATTGGCATCAAGGTGGACGCTTGAAATAGGGCAATGCACATGAACTTGAGTCTCATTGGTCTCCCTGAAAACGGGCCCACCCTGGCCAAGAGAGGTTATCTGCTGGCGACATTTCCATTCTCTCCCCCATGGGGCCAGTCTAATTGCTGAGCAGTGGCCTGCCCTGCAAGGAGCAGCTTACTAGCATGTGAATTCAGAAGGGCTGGAAGGAAGGCTCATGCCCTGGGACAAACACTCTTCACTTTCACCAGAGAAGTAGGCAGACAGGCAGCTGTGGACCTTGTGTCAAAGCTAGGAGCAAAGGACAGAAATGCAAGAACTAGTACAGGGCAGGGAGAGGACATCCATGAAACATCTAACCAAAGAGGAATCAGCAGGTTGCACCAGTACTGCTACAAAGCAAGGCAGTCCTCAGCACTGCCAGATGGCTGGTTTTGGATGGGTGCTGGTTCTCTGCTTTACTTTATACTCTAACTGGGGAAGCACACCGCCAAAGCAGATGGGATTTACACTCACTCATGCCATTCCGGCTCAGACACATTTTAACCCCGCGTGTCCTACTTAGTGGCAGGGTTTATATGGTACACGTTTCACCTCCATACTCTGCAAGTGCAATTCAAGATGTTAGCTTGCATTGAGACCGGTTATCTTAGTGACCAAGTCTCTCCTTATGTACTTGTCTCAGCAGCTCAGATCAGCTTGGGCATCTAGGCAAATGCTCCTTGAATTTGAACTCCAGGGAGCTGGAGGCAGGATATTCTCAGGGGAAGGTGAGCTGCATTGCCCTGCCAGGTGGGGAAGAGACCATGGTGATGTGTGCACTAGAAATGCTCGGAGTTCTCTTTGCATTGGCTGACACATGCTTGTTGAAGGGATGACAAGCACCCAGAGCTCTGACGGAAGCATTGTAAATTAAAAAATTAATGCTGTAGTACTGTGGGGGGGAAGGGAATCTTCCTGCTCACAGAACTTGTATCACTGCTACGGCTCAACGGCAGGGGAACGTGTAACACTATGTATATTGAAACGGAAACGGCAATCAAGATAGCTGGGAACAAGGAGGAAACGGGAAGAAAGAAAAACAGCAGCAAGAGCAGAGAAGGGAGAAAGATCATTCCCCTCACTGGCACCCACCAGTCTTCCTGATCAGATGCTTCTTGTGTGGAACCTATTAACCTGGCTGCCCCCTCTGCGGCCATGCTGTCCTGAAGAATTGTTCTTGAATCTCCTCCCATACAGTCATCCTACTAGTCTGGCTACCTCTCTGCTGGCCATCTTCGTCCAAAGCTTCAAATTACACAATGCTCCAGAGTCCAGACGGACATACCCGCATCACGCAAAATCTGAAGGTCAGGGAGGAGGGGCACTTTAGGACGGCTGGGCTGGGCTGAGAGGGCGAATGCAAAGTGTGGCACTTCCTATCTCAGCTGACTCCCTGTGCCTTTGGAAGGGAGGCCTCTTGGGATTCTGACGGGAAGGAGAGGGTGAGGCCACCAAAACCAATTCCCAGCTGCACTGGACCAATAAGGAAGCGGATTGGCCAGAGAATCCACATCTAATTTAAGGAATACAAGTCGATCTGCTGCAAAAGCAGTACATGCTGGTCTGTCCCTTGTGAATTACACATTACCTAGGTCTGAACGTCCTCCAGGGGAGCGTAATACCAAAGTGCGTTTAAACAGAGCTTTACACAGTGGGAGACTCTGGCTGCAGGGAAAGTCTCCGGCAGGGGGAGGCAGCGGGGAATATCTCTGTCGGGAGGGAGGGGGGAGGGAATGGCTCCGGCAGCTCCCCACAGCCAGAGCCTGAAAGGTAGTTACACATTGCAGTGGGGATGCAGCCTGCTTTTCACTGCAGTGTGTAGCTACATATACCCTACATGCCACCATCAGCGTAGACAAGGCCATGACTGCTGAAAGGGAGAGAGGATTTCAGTGCCTCTTGGCAGAGAATTTCCCCTTCCTCTACAAGGCCGCTCTTAAGAAATGAGGAATCTGCATGCTCGAATGAGAGCACTTTAATCAGAATGGGCCCTTTACACTCTTGACAGTGCATGCGATGGCAGACCACTCCACGTCCCCTCTCTCTGACTGAGGCGGGTACAAACGTGAACGAGACGAGAGCGGGGATTCCGCTGACAGGGCGCTTCTCTTTGTGAGGGCAGGTTTATGAACAGCGATCTGTGCGCTCTAGACGTTCTACTACATGGCAAGTGGCAGCTCCTTCCAGCAAAGTGATTTCGCTACCCACTGTGCTTGCCATAAGCTATTTCACCTGGTGATTTGTTCACTGACAATATTTGTACACTTAACTAACTAACTATTTCAAAAGGCCTGCGTTTCCAGACAGTTTAAGTCTTGTGATGCTGCGCTCCCTCCCAACTCAATTTGGAAATGCAGTCATTCGTCGACTCGCTGGGGACAGTTACATCTGCTGACTCAGCAGCCTGTCAGCTTAGCTTTACTTGGCTAGGGCTTTACCAGCTATAAAAACACGCTTCAGCCTTACAAATCCAGGGGCTGTTTCAAAACATCACTGAAATGTAAAAAGGGGCAGCTGCAGCGCTAGAAGAAAGAGGGGACCATATGCTCGCTTGCTCACCAGGGCAGGGCAGACTGTAGAGAGCAGATTGTACTAAAAACAACACAGATGCATCAATCTATGATATTTTCAGTTGTATTTCATACAACCCATAGCCAGAACTCGTCAGCACATCATATTAAGCATTCGCTCTCAGGACTGAAATATACATGTACATCGGGGCCTGTTTGGGTCTTTAAAATTGTTCCTTACAGATCTACCCCAGAGCAGGTACCAGCAGCATAAATGACTTCAGGTGGCCACAGCCAGACTGCGTTCTACTAATGAAGAGGTAACATTTTCCCCTCTCTATACGCTCACCTAAGCTAGTTAGATCCTCAGTTGGGTTACTATGGGCTGTACTGTGGCTTTGCCCAGAGATTAACTCATTTTTGGGTGGATGAATGTGTCAGACGCGCATGCTACCGTTACTAGACACACAAGGTGCAGTTTTCAAAGCCACCCGGTGCTGACTTAACTCTGCTTCTACTGAAACCAGCGGAAGTTTTACTATTGACCTCCTGGGGAGAACTGCTGGGCCAACACAGAGCACTTTTGAAAGTCCCACGCACAGCAGCTATGAGCCTTCTCAAAAGAGTTCGCCACCTCCAGCATTTAACCTAACAAAGCAATCTCGGACTCTCGGTAGAACATATACACAGTGATTGCCCTGACTGCATTAGACGAGGTGATGAAGAGAAATCTCACCAAGATGTGGGCTATGCTTTGACTCTCACTGAGCTGGTGGCCTGCACCCATGGGTAAAAAGTACAGGTAACTAACGATACCATCATCTGAAGAGGTTTTAATGACAAATCATTGCCATTAATTTTTTCATTGTATTACTGTCGATCTAGGAATGTTTTCAGTGGAAGTTTTAGAACAGTTGTTTGCCCCTCTTATCTTTTAACCCTTCATATGCGGTTCAGCCAGTAAATGGAAGATGATTTAGTTAGCAAGGGGCCAACGGTAGCCCGCAGATGACTAACGGGATGGATCAAGAAGGCTAGTTTAATCCAATTTAGTGGTTTGGGATTTACAACATGCAGCCAACGAAAGAGCCCATGCGTGTGTCTGGATTTGTTTTAAATCCCACAATGCCAATGAAAATTGTGCCCTAGAAGGTCATGAGCAGCAGGCTGGGAACCACAGGTCACTCACGCCCATGTCTAGAACCGGGAAACTGAGCCAGGAGCCCTTTCTAGGACCTTGCCACTTCCCTACCAAGGGAATGTGGGTTTCTTACCTGTTCTTATTAAACTGAATTGCGAAGTCAGTCATGTGCTGCAAAGCCTTATTGGTGAAGTTCATCTCCATGTAGATGTGTCCCTGCCTGTGAGTGAATGTCCCAGAAATCTCCAGGCCTTTAGCCTTCACTGCCGGCAGCCAAACCTGAAATACAACAAGAAATCCTGCTCAGCACCAGCACAGCCCAGCTTGGAGAAACCCAGTGACCCCTACGGAGTTTTTAAACATTTGAAAAAAAGGTCCTGAGTCGTGCAATCCATTCATTCAGCAACTGTTACAGTGTCCATAAGCACATAAATGCTGACAGAGTACGCTGCATATGGAGCAAAGGAATCTAAAACAATCAGGCTCACCAATGAGCAATACCAAACCTGCTGCTCCTATTCCATTGATAAAACCCTATTAGTTTACAAAGCTCCCGTCGGCGCTCTGAAACGTTCGATAACACCAACGTGCACAGAAAATGAAGGGGGCTGGTGTCCAGGACTGACTGGTCTCTTGAAAAGGCAGATTCCTCCAGGGAATGTGTTGGGATAATCCTGAAGACTGAACCAAGTACAATCCCGGGGCTGGTGCTCTTATCTGTTCCCGAGGAACCTTTGTGGGGGAATCATGAGCATCAGCAAACACAGACTAATGAGGACTGTTGCACCAGCCAGAGTGACCACGGTTGATGGTGTCACATCAGGCCTCGTGTAGTGAAATTCCCAGATCTGGCTCAATCTGTAAATCTATGAATATTTGGAATGGCCTAGCAGGCAGTGCCAGGCCTAGCAGCATGCAACACTTCACACACTGATGGAGACTTTGAGAGCATGGCATACTGGGGTGTTTTTGTTCATCCTGGTGACATGGCTGAAGAGTAGGCAATGCTGTTTTGAATATAACGAGCTTTCGAAGGAAGGCCAGCTCGCTGTGCGATTATAATGTTTTGCACAAAGTCAAACCACTTCATTAGGCTCAGGATTTGGTCTGACAGCACATCCAGGCAGACGTGCTTTGTGGAGAATGCTGAATGTAAATGTGATTGGTTGAGCAGCGGATAGTGGTTTTTAACTTGATACTTGGTGGGACCTCTGTACACAATATTTTATTTGGCATAGTACCAGCAAGCAGCCAAATGCTGAAAGCTTGGCATAAGGGGCAGAGCAGTTTATGCACATGGGTTTTATATTATTGCAAACAATAATTATTGGTTGGTTATTCACGGAGATTAACAAAGGTTTTAATAAGTGGCGGCTCCAAACAGGAAGGAGGTGAACACACTGGTGCCACAAGGAAGAACTCTATCCCTCAGTGACATCCAGGGCATGGAAAAACTAAATGCCACATTCAAACAGCTGCTCTGAAATGGCATGCTTTCCCCATAGACCTAGCTTCACATTGGCTATTCTAACTCGGCCAAAGCCTTGTTAGCAGGACCAAGTTCTGCTGATACTAGAGAATCATCAATAATTGGATGAATAATAAAAGTAACGGTTCAGTCAGTGCTTTCACCACCTTTCTCTTCTACAATCAGGTGCAAATCCAGGGCACACACTAACACGGTGCTCACTCCAACCACGGATTTATTTTAATCCCGCGTAAATAGGACTCCCCTCATACAAATGGATTTTATGTTTATTGATCAGCACTAATGGTTGGACCAGTGGGGTGAAATCTTGGAATCCTGCTACAGGGCATCTAGTTAGTAACTGCTCAATGGGGAAAGTGGCAAAGTCCAAATTTTTGCAGCTCCCACAAATCCGTCCTTACAGTAACATTACCTTACTGGCAATAGTAGGGAAATGCTGAAAACGGAAGTCTAGAGCTGGTTAGATTTGTCCTTCAACAATCGCTGTCACTCTGGGGGAAACATAAGATATACCTAATGGAACATAGCTCATGTAGTCCATCCCATATCTCCAAAGAGCATGAAGGGGACAACTGAACAGTCTCGTTATCTCCATGCTGCCTAAGCTGCATCATTGGCGAACAACGTACTGCACCAACGTTTCTCTTACGTACAGATTTCGGAGCCACGTATCCCCCAGGCACCATGCCAATACCAGTAGAGAGTTCGAACAGGTCGTTGAGTCCACTGCTAACCACAGCGGGGGTGGGTGAAGGGGCAAAAGTCGCAGGCACAGAGGATGGAATGAAGGTCTGTCCCACCTGCAAGAGTGCAGAAGAAAGGGTAGTGATGAACAATGCACATGTAGAATGCTGCTTATTAAATAACGCATGAATTTGGGCAATATCCTGAATATTTTAAAGCACTTTACAGCTTCCCTGCTGAATTATCAAGAGTGCTAAATAATGCATTTGTATTCCAATGCTCTTGGAGACTAACCCCGCAATCTTTGCTGTCACCTTAACCACATGATATCCTTGAAACCACCACTAGTAGTCCCCTCCTGTCTATGTAGAAAAAAAAAAAAAGACCTCTAGGCTGGAGAGGATACACTTTAGAGAACAAGACTGCATATGCCTGGCAAAAGGACAAGATAATCAAAATCCTTTTCCTTTCTCCATGCTAACTGCCATGATTGCACTGAATTCATACCAAAGGACTATGCACATCCAGAAATTGTGGCGGAGCCATGATACAGCTGGGCGCAGAGGGTCATGCCATCCCAGCAGAGCAGAAGCTCTCTCTATTCTTAGTCCCATGATCAAAAACAGTTCACTCCTCTGCAGATTGGAGATCTAGTCCCATTTGCTTGCCAGGAATGGAAAGCCTCTGCTAGAGAAGTTTGGTTCCTTGAAGGACTTAGTTATTAACAGCAGGAGACCAGGGCCATTCTAATGAAGACAATAACTCTGCCTCCTTTTGCTCATTAGAGTCAGGAGAGGGGGACTCTCTCTCCAGAGACGGCAGCTCCAGTCCTGAAGAACTCACCTGGGGACCCAAACAGTTTTGAAGGACCCGCTACCATTCACTGTGGTGATAGCCGTCTGTTTTCACAAACACGGTGATTTAGTAAAGCAGCAGTGTGTGGGGGAAAGATTATATCAGAATTATTATATTAGGGGGAGCTTTCTTTACTGGAAAAAAACTGATGGCACTTACTGCCGGACTTCCTCCAATGCCCCCGCCAAGGTCACTGCCAAGCTGAAAGAGAGAAAGGAGAGAGAGAAGAGAGAGGCAGAGTTCATTTAAGCTAGGTATTGGATGCCAAGAATAGAGTTTGCAGTTCACTCGACTGAACCGCTGCAAACACGTCTCATGCACTCACCACGCACAGGACAGATGAACAATGTGTGTTGTGAAAGCACATACAGGGGGGGATTTTTATCCTAATAAAGCTGCTTAGAGAAGAAGCTGGTGAATAAAGTAACACCTTGTAATGTTTCAGATAAACATGTTTCAATCCATCTTCCCACTGGGACTTAAAAAAAAAGAGTACTTTGAAGGTTGATCAATTAAAAAGCCAATCCAATCTCTGACCTATCATCTGTTTTGCAAAGTCTGGGCAATTCTTCATGTGTTTCATGCACCAGTGCTTTTCCATGAAACCCATAATGTCAGCTACCAGCAGTCCTGAGCAGCTCTACAAAAATCCAGTAGGGGTAACCATGATGGAAGATAAAACTGACAAGCTTTGGGGTTCTAGGGAGTAGTTTCTAGAGTGCAGAAAAAGCAAAGACTTCACAATTATTTAAACACATCTCGGCTGTATCCTTTTAATGTGCGACTAATTTTAATATCCAGGGAGAGGGATGTGGACTTCCAGTGTGAGCACTGCTCGTGCAAGCTCAGCAGTACATGCTTTCCCTCTGAGAGTTCAGTTACCCCATGTGGAAAACAGACGAGCTCCTAGTGGTCTGTTGAGGCCTGCTCTACAGCGATAAGAGACCTGACTTTAGAGAACAAAATAATCCAGTATTTTAATAATGATCTCCTTGGAGCTACCGAGCTGCCATTTGGGGCAGCTAAAATTGTTCAACGTGCTCCTCTTAGAACCACCTTATTCCAAATTCTTTCATTTCTGCTGTCCTTCCCCGCTGGATCACCATGCCTTCGCAGTTTACCTGTAAGCCTTCCTTTGCTCTTTAAGCTTACCATGAACGTCCCTTGAAAATGTTAAGATTGTTTGTCTGAAAGGGATAACGCCCATGATACAATTTACTTGTACATTTGCACCTTTCTGGATTTTCAAGAGAAAATTCAGTGCTGGGGTCAAACCAGAGGTGACCAAAACCCGTGATCCCATGGGGATATCTACCTGAACACAGGTACAAGAAATACTATTGGTATCGCAGTGCTCCTGCATAACGCATTTCTCAATTCCATCAGTATTTATAACTAATGAGGCAATGTTGATCCATACTGAATATCTACCGTAGATCCTCATTCTGCAGGCTTATCTTCGCTCACAAGCTTTTGCTAACAGGGCAGTGCTACGTGTCTCACCACACAGTTTTCCAGTCACACATAGGACACAAGACACACGCTCTGACGACAAAGACAGACCACCACCGAAAAGAACAAAAGCGTACATGGAAAAATGCAGTGACAATCACATGGGGAAGGGTTGGCTTGCTGGGACAACACAGAATGTCATATGGAAGGCTCTGCTGCTAAGTTTGGCCCAGAGGTATGTGGGGCTATTTGACAAACGGGATCATCAAAGATCTGTGTGTGCTTGGTCCAGTGCTCATGGAGGAGGAGAACGAAGTGCAACAACATGGCCCAGAGCAGGCCCTGGAGCGGTGCAAGCTCAGAATCTGCAGGGCTCATGTACATCCCGTTCCCACCATATGGCACTTGTTCTTGGCCGTTCCCGCCCCACTTTCTGGCAGCTCCTGTGGCAAGTGTGTGTTTGTAGTTTAAATTGGCCAACAGATGGCATATTAACCAATTGCTTTTTTCCGCAGTGGATACAAATACGTTGGCTTGGGAACAAGCTTGGAGGCCTTTTTCAAGTCAAAGGCAGGGCCTATTGGATGACGGCACGGCCACCTGAAATCCTCTGGCTTGTACCAACCCCTTCCGCTGCTCCGGGTTTCCCCTCTTTCCATAGGTGCTGGAACTAGGGGTGCTGCCCCACTCTCTGGCTTGAAGTGGATTCCATCATATACACGATTTAGTTTGGTTCAATGGCTCTCAGCACCCCCACTAGACAAACTGTTCGAGCCCCCCTGCCTCTCTCGGGTATCTCCTTCCACCCCCTACAGTAGCCGCCTAGCTCTAAAGACACAATGCTGCCTGCCGCTAAAGGGGCATTAAAGAACATTGCAAAAATGCACTAGCCTCCCTCTTGGCCAGAAAAATCTAAGCGCACCCTCTCTAATGAAGCTTGCACCAAAATCACTCCAAAACCCAGGTCTGCAACATGGTAGCACAATCCTCCAGGCCCTCTTTCCTTTGAGCTCTAATGCCCCCACACTGCAGTAACTGCTTCTTCATACACAGACCTCAATGCTTCCCGTAAGGAGAGAGAGCTGCTGGCATTCACAGGAAGCAGCATGGAGCTCCATTCTTTTTCAGCCTAGAAGCGTGCAGGACTCAAGTGATCATTTCTCCTGTTTACGTCAGAGACAACAGACGAGGTGAATGATTCTAGTGCGAAATAAGAGGAGCGGTGAAAGGCCCAAAATGCCAGCACTGTGGTGTAACTGTGTGTGCCGATTAATACTGAGCTTGCAAAATGGGGTTTATTAATCTTCTGGCTGCCGAGTTCCTAACCATTCGAATACGTCCGTCTGACACAGCAGGGGACTGCTATTCAAACAGCTCTCTCAGTCTGAGCCATATCGTAGAAGAAAAGACCTGAACACATCTGCATTAGGACTGGCTTGCCACATAATCGCATGTAACTATTACACCTTCTCTCACTTTATATTCTTGCTTGTAGGTGTCAGCCAGCTCTGCACTCTACATCAAAAAGCAGCAAAGTCCAGGGGAAAAAAACAAACAGAGAACAAATGGAAGGAAAAGCTGCAAGACCTGGTCATAACAGACTCATTTCTAAATGTTATCACAGGGGAGTGGGGTTTCTGGGACCCTTGTCTGATGAAACAAAAAAGAAAAACAAAACACTCCCATCATGCAGCAAAGATCTTATATAAAGTACTATGGAAATGATTGGGAATAATTCTGCATAATTGAGACAGATGTTTATCAGCTTTTTATCAGTTTCTTACTCAGCTCATCTTGGAAAGCCACAGGCTCGAAATTCAAGCTTGAAAGACAACAATCAGTTCTTTGTAACGCTGGCAATCATGCTGTGCGCGAGTGCAGTGGGAAATCTCAGAGCGATTGGACAAAGCACGGCGCGTAAATATCAGGAGCTCCCAACTGCAGTCTCCTCTTTGAAGGAACTCCAGATTTATGGTTCTCCATCAGAGCAGGCACAGAAGTCTTCCCAACACAGAAGTCCCTGACCCCGAGAACTATGTGGTGGGAACATAATTCCTGGTAGGGGTCCCCCATGCCAGACAGGTTGAAGGGAAGGAGCCAGATTAAAGGCAGTCCTCCTGCCAGTGGTGGTGAAGGGATATGTTCTGCATGGACTACAGAGGCCTGAGAGAGAGAGGAGCAGGAGCACCTATTTCTCATTGCTGAGGGCCAAGGAAATATGAGGCAGGGTTTCTGGCCTAGAGAATTTCCCTTACGCCTCCTTAAACATTTTATTTGCTTTCATCCCCTTGAGCTGCTGCCTCCTGGCCATGTCTTTCCAAACAGAAGCAGCTTTGACCTAGCCTCTCAGTCTCTCTCAACCCACCTAAAGGTTCTCTACACAGCAATGCAAAGGCCTCTGCCTCCGTTGGTTCATATGCATGGAACAAAACTCAGCTGATGCATAATATGTCAACTGCTGCGCCAGCCCAGAGACCCGGAGGCCCTGGGACAGACAAAGGCGATGCCCCACTATGACCTAGAGCTGTAATTCCCCGGCTCATGTACACATACTTGCGCCTGACACCGGCATGCATGGCATGGCTGAGAGGAGTCTCTGCTGCTGCTACCGCGATTACGCTGCGATGTGTACACAAGCAAAGGGATCACACCCCTACCTCGTTGTGTAGACATAGCCCGAGTCCTGTTAGGCAGAGGCACCGCTGTCTATACAGTGTATTGGAGAGGGAAACTGCGACACACCTGGTTTAAATTGCGATTGATGCAGAATAAATACAACAGGTTCCCAATTGAGCCCAGGACACCCTATGCACCCGAAGATCAGTCTCAACTGGACCACCTGTTGGCTTGATACTGCTTCCTCTGCCCCCATCTTTCCAAGGTATCTATAAACGTCTCCGGTTTAGAGACCACCGTTCCAGCCTGCCTGCTCCCTCTGCGGAGGGGGGGGGGAAAAGAGGAGGGCGAGGGTATTTTAATATGAACTCAAAAGATGGAGAAGGTGATAACAGTGATGTGTATGAGTAACGAAGAGAAAGGAGGCAGACAGTGAGAACAGGAACCAATTACCCATTGAGTGTCCTCTCCCATCTGCAGTGACAGGCAGAATGCAGAAGGAAAGAAGCAGATATTAGTCAAGCGTAAAGCAATGCTGAACAAATTCCCTGGAGAGCTGGCAGCATCTGTTAACCATTTCCATTCATTTTAACAGCAGGTGTCTAACTGGCCAGCCATCCTTAGCAGGAAGCACAATGCACCCCATGCTACATAGGAGCAGACAATTAAAGACAGCTCCTCTAGCAGAATGCTCAGATTAGAAAAGAACTGGATTACCACCACCCCCTGCCCTGCCCAGCCTGACAAATTCTTACTATTACGGTAGGACAGGTAAGCAACCACCGCCCTTAGCATCATGGGTGACCATCTCTGGGGACCTGAGGCTTGATCACAAGCAACTGCAAATAGCTTGGACAGCTTTCAGGATTGGCAGCCTGGTATTGTCCTGAAGGTCACACTGCCAGAAACAGGAGCTCCTTTTCCATGACTGAAGTACTTCCCCCAGAGCAGCCATTTCGGAGAAGGAGAGTGGCAAGCAGGCAGCCACAGAGTTACTGGACATAGCAAGGACTGCCTTCAATTATATCTGCCTAGCCACACATATGGTCCCACCACTGTAATATCCTAGAAGCCAGTGCAAACTAGAGGAAGGTGCCAGACCTCCAGACAGCAGCAATAGTAGCCCTGAACCTCAAACAACTGCAACATCTCTGCTTTATGTTAACTGGCTCGGCTGACGCTGCAGATGCTCTGCAGTTAAAGAGCAACTGGTCCTGCAATTTTATTCCACTGCAAGCAGTTACATTGACTTGCACTGCCACATGACACTCCAGCCCCTATTTGCGTGTTAACGGTGCTCTGTAAGGACAGAACTCGAAGATGTCTGTGCAATATACGTGGATTACAGGCTTCCACAGCCACGTATGCAATGTTACGTGAGGTATGCCGAGAATCTAGTCCAGGTGCAGAGTGAGAAGGGATGGAGTTACTGACAGGAGCTGCAACAACCGGGGTCCAAAACCAGAATCGTCCTTGGCCATAGGATTGCTAGATCTGTCGATGCAGCTATGTAATACATGGAGCCTTACTTAATTCGCGGGCAAACAGGAGACACATGATTTTATTCATCTAACTACATTGTCATGGTTCAGGGAGTTAAGATGAAAACGCTATGTTACTAAGAACTTGCGCAATATGAATCTACCTAACAGCAAGGAAAACAAAGCGTTTTCTGAATAGCATCAATTGGATTTGGTTGGCTAAACAGCTGAGACGCAAACTGTTGCCAGTATGAGGATTGATTTGGGCTCATTTTATTTAAGGCACGGTCCTAGCTGCAAAGGGATTTGTGTGTGCCCCGCATCCATAGACCTCCTTGAAGCTGTTAGACACACTTCAATTTGCAACCTTTCTTTGGTTCACACGTGGGCATTTTCAATACGCAAGCTAATGGACTCTCTTCTGCGTGCACTTTTCTGAACAACAAGATCTGGGGGCCTGCAGAAAGACAGAGCTCTCCTCCTGTGTGAACAGTTATGTCAGTGCACAATCAGGACAGTACACTGTTAATGGAACCGTCACACGAACAATGCAAAGGAAGGACCATTGATTTCAGTAGCACTTATTGTCATACTACTTGGTCCTTTAGGAGCGCCTCCATCAGAGGATCTCAAAACTATTTATTAGCTATTTATTTTGATTTAAATAGTAAAAGGAGGTGCCCATAAAAAGCTCAAGATACCACAACGCTCAATTTAACATAGCCCCAGCAGCATTAAACAATGAGACAGGAATTCAGCCAGCTACCAGAGCTCCTTTTCACCCCAGCACTGATCCAAGAACACGCTCTTAACTCTCCTAAAACCCCATCAAGTATGTGTCTTTTGTGGTGTGCCCAGTTCATCACCAAATTTGGGCCATTTCTTTAACCTCTGAGGATAGGACAAGAAGCAATGGGAGGTTTAGGTTGGACATTAGGAAAAACTTCCTAACTGTCAGGGAGGTTAAGCACTGGAATAAATTGCCCAGGGAGGTTGTGGAATCTCCATCATTGGAGGTTTTTAAGAGCAGGTTAGACAAATACCTGTCATGGATGGTCTAGAGAATACTTAGTCCTGTCATGAGTGCAGGGGACTGGACTAGATGACCTCTCAAGGTCCCTTTCAGTCCTACGATTCTATGAACTAAGCCTTACAACAGCCCTAGGAAATTGGGAATTATCACCCCCACTTTGTAGAACTGAGGCACAGGTAAGTTTAAATTACTTGCTCAAGGTCACCAAGCAAGTCAGTTGCAGAGCCTGGAACAGAACCGAGCACCCAAGGACTGACTCCTAGTCCAGGGTTTTAACCGTTTGATGAGGTTCCTGCTCTAACAGAGCCAAAATACAGACAAAGCTAGAACCATTAAGGAAAGTAATTAGAGCAGATGTGTGTAAAATAATAAAATGGTTTAACTCTTTAAAACTAAATTACTGACAAGGGGCTCGTTCCCACTGGGGACTAATGGGCAGGCCTCTATCATTTAAAAAAGAAGAACAAAGCTGGGTTTTTTTGAAGAAACACAGTCATCTGAAACTAGCCAGCCAGTTATGCACATAATGCCAGGCGCCCCGAATTTCCCAGCTGCAAAGCACAGATGGGACATGGATGGGCAGATGACTGTTGATGCCCAAGGACTGGTAACATCAGAGGCTCAATTCAGTGGCTGCTGCTAACCAGCATTTGTGATCTGCCGGCGCAGAGGACCATGCTCAACAAGCGCAGAACACGATGCCGCTTCCAAGGGTGGCAGGCAAACCGGTGGCACCGCAGGCATCGGTCACGCAAAACTAAGCCCCCCAGTGTTAACATCACCTGGCAGAAAACCATGGGGCGCCAGGAGGCTGAGTCATTCAATTCAGAGATCACCTCTGCCGTCAAGTGAGACTGAGCTGCATTGAGTCTAATCACATCCTAAAGCTGAGCGGATGCACCTGAAACGGACTCTTGCCCAAGTCTGCCAAGACATGGCGCTTCAGGAAGGGATTGCAGGAAGTCTGTACATTCAGTGTTTATTACGCAGCTCTAGAATTCTGGGCATCAATCAGTATGACTGGCTGCCAGTCTTGTGCCAATAACTTTGTGGTAGATGGGCCATTAGAAAATTCTTTACCTAATAGACAAGCTGTCCATGTCGACAGGTTTACTGCCCTGGTGGTGAAAAGGGACTTGTCATAACAGCTCCTGTTCAATGAAGAGGATCACATTGCCTATCATGTCTTGTTGCTTGTTTGTTCAACAAGAACATCTGACATTAGGCAGCTTTTCAAAGCAAAACCATAACACAGGAATGATTCGTAAGGAATAACGACTATCGTTACAGCCGCAGTATCCAAGCTCTGTCTTACCAAGGGCCTCGTTAGCAAACAGTCAGGATCTGGAAGACTGCATGTGATTTGCACAGAGTGCAGCCAGTTTCCTGCCTCCCAGCGCTGGCTCTAATCACTAGAAGATGGCTACCCTGAATTATAAACAGCTCACATCGAGTTCATGGGATAAACTTTGGCTGCTCCTCTGTTACAGACTCGGTATTTTTTAATTTATGTTTTTCATTTATAACATGCCCTGAGCACACTCCCTCTACGTATGGGCAACACTATATCTATATCTACATATTGAGCTGTTACACTGTAACTCACTATTTAGATAAAATACAAGTTATTTGCTAAAGAAATTAACCAATCAAATGGCTGGAAGTCTCACATGCCACAAGAGACAAGGCCTAGCAAAGCTGAGGGAGGAATTCAATGGTGTGCACAGGATTAATTTGCTGTGTATCAAGTTTTGCACAATCTTGTCACTGTTCAAATGCCTGGAAGATAAATCAATCTGTTAAAAAAAAATTAAAATATAAGTGATAATTTGCAGTGAAACTCGCTCATCGGGCTGTTTCTTCTCTGCATCGATCTTGCTGGGTCTTTCATGTCTTGTTTCTTTGCACACTGAGCATATCCCTCTGAAGTGAAACACCCTCTCCGTGGAAAGCCTGCATTTGGTGAAGGTGCTATTTCTGTAATGGGCAATGCTTGAGAGCAGCATTTTTACCTAATCAGATTAATGCCCGGCACCTTGACTAAAGAAAAGACTTATTTAGCTGAGCGATTCTGCCAGCAGTCTAAAATAAAAGATGTCCCATTCTAGTCATTCAATTGCCAGTGCATTCTCATTAATCACAGCCACGGAGATGGGTTTCACCATATACGAGTTTGGACGTTTGCTGGGCCATTTCTCTCCACAATGATCGAGAGGGGTTTGTAATATGGACAGAGCAGTTAACTTACAGACACGGAGCTGCTTGGGGCATTTAACCTCTGTCAGGCCACTATCTACCCACTCTGCGCTTCGGGCTGCAGGGCCTTGCTAAAGACATGGGGCATAGGCTGGATGTTTGTTGCATTCAAATAACCACCACTCCCATACCTTCCTCTGCACCAAGTAGTCTACTGGTGGGAAGGGGCCGGGCAATTTCTAGAGAGAGGAAGGAAAAGCAGAGGGGGGGAGGAAACAGATGAAAACAGGAGGGGAGGGGGGCAGAGGAGACTAATCATAGGTCAGGGAGTGGAGTCTCAAAAGGAGAGGTGCCCGTGCATGTCAGCTCAGGACCCACACAATGGCTCTCTCTCTAGGCAGCAAGGACTGAGTGGCACAGCTGCAGCATGAGTTGAGGAAAGAAACGTCGTTCACGTCACTCCTTAGTATCCCTTCCCGCAGCACAGACTGACCCCACAGAGCCATATTCAAATGTCCTTGGCAACTGGGAGAATACAATGAAGGTCCCTGGAAGAGCCCTAAAACAATGAAGAGGGAGACTCAAAGCAGGGAGAGAGACAGACTGCAACGCCAGGGTGAGGAAGAGAAACAAAATTCCAGGGAGACGTATGGATGGAAGAGAGAAGAAAAGTAGTAACTGAGGAAGATGAGGTAGGAGATTCATTTTGGATCCCAAACTTATTATTAAACAGCATGAGCAGCCAAAAGGACCTCCCCTTTGCCCACTGCCCCCTTGCCACGTGATGATCCCTGGTTATGAGGCAGGGGATGGAAGTCTCTCCCTCCCAGAGACTCAGTTCAACCGCAGTTTGGGTCGTTAAACTCGGATACACACGTACCGGTACCTACGCGCACACAGCACGTGCTCGGTCTCTCACATCCAAAACAACACGCAGACAGAAACAGGTTAGTTTAGGGAAAGACGAGCAGAGAGGGAAGCCTGGGATACACAAGGAGGAGAGTCACTTGTACATATCCCAGAGAGGGAGAAAACACAACAGGGACATTAGCTGCAGCGGCACATCACTAGTAAGTGTCTGGGGGAAGCTCCATGCGGAAGGTCGCTCTAGCACCGTGTCTGTAACTCACGCAGGCGACCATTTTATTTCCCTTGAAGTCTGAAGCGGGGGTGACCACTCTGCCGAGATACAGCATTTTGTTAGAGGACAGTGCATAGCCCCATGGATTTACTTTAGCAGAAGCAGAACATTAAACAAGTGACAAGACTCTAGGTTTCCTGCTCCAACGTTTGTATTTCCAAATGGGTCCCTACGTTAACATCTCCAACACCAACACTTACGGGAATCTTTTCCCAAAATCTATTCTAATTAGGCCATTATACTGCACACATCACTATGGTATCTGAGCCCAAACAATAACAAAGAAGCTGGGTGCACTGCATGCACAGCACCAGAACTCTAGCTCTTATACAGTGCTTTCCATCAGCAGATCCTTATTCCCATTTTACAGATAGGGAAACTAAGGCAAAGACAGGGGGAAAGTGACTTGCCCAAAGTCACCCAGCAGGCCGGTGGCAGGAATAGAACCCAGGTCTCCTGCGTCCCAGTCCAGTACTCTGCCCACAAGGTCATACTGCAATACAGAGGTACCCATAGAGGGATTTCTGTTGCTCTTTGGAGCTGCCGCGGATGGCACTGTTTCATGGAAGGTTTGGATGCAATTCAAGAAATTGAGATTCTTAGTTCCTGGTCATTCTTGCAATGCGTGGCAGTGGGCTCCTCGGAATTCCAGCCTGCCTTCTCCACTGGTGTGAAGTGCAGACACACAAACCTCTGCTCCGCCCGCGTGGAGACAAAGAGTTCAGGCTGACACATCTGACCTCTGCCAGCTATTAAAGGTCACCGGGTTTCCAGTTCATTAGCCAGTGAAATGCTAGGACTGGATGTGTGTTTAATGACTGTTTTACTAAGATTACTAGAGCGAATGGAGTATTTGGCAAATAAAGATTTGTTGCATCAGGGTCCATTCAAGTGCATGACAAGCCTCCCACTTCTAACCCGTCTCATGTTAGAAGGCTGCTTACACAGTGCTAAAGGCTAAGTGTGTTGCTGTTTGTTACTGCATGGCTGTCACAGGTTAAGGACCACCCCACCCAGCTTTCTCTCCATAATCAATCTTCCCCTTTTCATGATATTCTCATTACAGCTTCTGCCCAGCATCCCACCCTGGAGTGGAGGCATCGTGTATTTACTCTTGCTCTGGAGCTTGACCCTTTTAGTATTTGAATATCACCTTGTGAGCTGCTCTGGCGAAGGGGAGGACTAGACAGAGCAGTGGAGTGCTCCTCCTGGCCTAGCTGCAATTAACATGTCACCGATACTAAACCAAGACATGCTCTGGAGAATACACAAACAGGATGATGTAAGGCTGGTATAGCTGCATACAGCAGGCCATAAAGATGGACCTTTTAACAGGATTCACTGAAACTGGAGGGCAACACAAAGATCCTTTTGAAGAGGAGCCAGGGTATTTTACAAAGCACTGGTCCTTGTAAGATAAAAGCAACTCCTTAGTCCCCCTTCCCAGTCAGAGAGCGCATGAAACACACCTACCAACGTACAGCGGGATTCTACAGCAGGTGACAACATCCCTTTTACTAAGGGAAGAATCTGGCAGCAAACCGGCCTGGAAGTAAAAATGGCCAAGTGTTCTGGGCCTTTCTGATTTGCCTTTGGGCTCAGGGCTACAAGCACCAAGGAGAGTGAATAACCAAGGTCTTGCCAACAGCACAGACCATGAATGGTTCCTCCAGTGCTTCGTTATTTCCTACCAGCTGAAAGTGAGTAGAGACAGTGCTTACCAAGCTGTCCAGCCCGCCTCCCAGGAGATCCACAGCACCCATCTGCATGGAGGATACTTGGGGTACATTCACTGGGGGGCCCAGGTCAAGGTTCAGAAGGTCACCCAGAAGGTCACCCTGTGATGGAATAACCTGAGGCTGCTCCAAGTTTGTAGTGGTAGTGGTTCCCACCGGGCTGTCTCCTGCATCAGTGCTGCAGGGGGAGAGAAGAAAAATGAATAAAGGAGAATGGTTAGTCACCTTTGTTACTGGCTTTGGAGCACCAGGGAGAAAACAAGACAGAAACAGGTAACCCATGAACAGTAGCCAAACAGTTCAAAGTAATGGTGTTCCAGACGGACAACTGACAAACCAATTCTGTTACAACCCCAATCGGAGGTGACAAAACTGGAGCTTCAGTACATGCTCTGAGATCTGAGGACCTTCCACTGCTCAGACAAGTCCCACAACTCAAGAAGAGGGAAATTTCAGAGGTAAAATCAGACAGGAACCTCAGCTTCAGCACAGCTGTTATTAAGAGAAGCGGCCACAAACTCCTCCAAAACAGGAGCCATAAATAAAACACAAACTAAAACATAATAAAGATTTGCCCTACTGAGAGGGATTCTATGGGAGATTAATATGATCCTGTCTACTGGGGCTATGAAGGAATGTACAACCTTGGGAAAAAATGCACAGGTTTTGCTAAGGAGGAAGCTTATTATTCTAGTGGGGACGACCAAGTAAGTTTCCTTAGAGATCTGTCACTCTAGCTGCCCCAGGACTCAATGAGAAATTTACAAGAAAGATAATGCAGATCGATTCAGCTGATGTTAAAACACAATAAAATATCATGCTCAGAACATCTCCCCACACTGGACTTTCTCTTTAAAAGCTTTTTGTCCATAACTTGGGATTTTCCTACAAGACTCAAAGGAGTAAAGAATGACATGTTTGTTAAGGACATGGAGGCATGCTATAATGCTGTCTTTTATTGCCCTGGGACTACAGCAAGAGGGTTACATTTTCCAAAATTGCCACCTGAATTAATATATTTGGGCTTTCCCAGGACACCAGCATAGCTCCAGGGTCCTGTGTCCTAGTCTAACCAGTCCCTTCTCTAGCCTTCTCTGATTTTGCCACTCCCAGAGCAGAACAGCAGCAAGCGCTTGTTGGAGCACAGGTGACTGTCTACCTTTGCAGACAGAAACCTCCCACCCAAGTCTCCCACCTGCAGTGGCGTAGAGAGGAGGTAGGAGCAACAGTGTGGACAAATCCCTGGAAGCTAGAGAGCGCGTGATGCTCCACCTGAGTTGTGCACAACTCCCTCTTCTGAGTTGCTCCTCTGGCCCTCAGTATTTCCTCCATGAGGCCCTACAGGTAACCCCTTTGGTACATATGCGGGTTGGTGGAGCATGACCAGAAACAGCTGACCAGCTGTGAGCTGCCCACAACGTGGCTGGGTGCTGGGACACAGATAAAAGCCAGCACGGTGCTTTGTTTAAGTGACAATATACTCCCTAATACATGCAATACTCATCACGCTGCTGACCACAACTATTACTAATTTCTCATAGGCCTACACCCACAGGTCTCATAGGACTTAACCAGCTATTTCTGCCCACCAACCAAGACAATCAGGGCACGATAACCCTCATAACATGATACTCAACACAGATCTCTGCACAGCTCATTCCATTCCTCCTCAATTTCACTATGCAGTTTGAGAGGGAAAAAACCTCATTAACTTAAGCAGGTGGCAAACAGCATTGCTAAGGGGTTCTGCTTCCAAAAGGCATTATTCATAGCATAAAAGAAACCAAGATCCCACCCAAGCTACTGGGTGAAAAGCTAAGCCACTATCTTCCACTAGGCAACCTTAGCTTGCTGTATGCAAATGAACAGACTTCCCAGTGTTTTCAGCATTAGGAAAACGCGAGTCAGTTTTCTAGCATTCAGTAAGAGGACACCCTGTGCGCATGAATTCACTCTCCCCACAGCAGTGCCCCCGACAGGCTGCTTATTATGAAGACATGATTGAAGGCGGTAATTTGGCTCAGAGCAGCAATGCTGCACAGGAGGCCTTTGCATGAGCTTGATCAATCTGTCCTTCGTCCGGGAGTAAGGAAGATTGTTAGAGTAATGGACACTCTGTTAGGCTGACCTCAAGCAGAGGAAACATGGTTTGCCATGGAACGCCAGCACTCACTTTTAATTTATGAAGGATGCCGGGAGCCTGGCATCAGAATTTAAAGGACTTCTTAAAATGTTCATTTCCCCCTCTTTTTTCCTACTGCTGCTGCTGAAGCCAGAACTGTTTTCGGCCCAGACAACAGGTAATTAAGTAGCAAACAATACCAGAGCAATGCAGAGATATAAAACATAGCAACCTTGGAAGAGCAGAGTGGGTGGGCTGGCTGAGTAGCAGCTGCCAGTGTCAAGTCAGATAAGCAGTGTGCACTGGGAGCTGATAAAGATAGAGCTCTCAGTGACAAGTTGAATTGGTTAGACAAGTAAGAGATGTCAGCTTCTGCAATGATGTGAAGAGCACTGCACAAGAGAGCTGGTCACACTGCGGCTCTGAGCTGCTTATAGGACCAACACCTCTACTATTCTGGAGAGCCTGTGGGTGGGAACAGCACCTGAGCAGTGCAGCCACAACGTTCCCTGCCTCCTTGCACACTAGTACTGTACTATACATCAAAACACAGGTCTCCTAAACGGGCTTGTTACCGCAGGCCCTGGGGCAGTCCTGCCAGGCCATGTTTCATAAGCAGGAAAAAGGCAATTCAACATCCCCAAGTCAGTCAAGTTACAGAAACTCTTGTAGCTGTTAAGAGTAGCAGTATGTATGGAAGGATGGTGTTAGAAAACAGCAAAGAAACAATTGCCTATATGGACTTCTCAGTAAGATGGCAAAAAAGTACAGCGCCCCAGAAGTCACTTCCCAGGTTTTCTGGTACACACTGCCTCGAAAGGTGAGCTTAGATCCCGTACCGCCTGTTGCAAGCAGATCTGCAACTGTAATTAATACAGTTCGCAAGCCGGCGAGAGCAGCCATGGTAACCAAGTGAGCAGCCATACAGCAAGAATCCCTGCGGATTGGTAACACTCACTGCTGGATTCCAGAGCATCAGACAATTTCTCAGGCTGGGCTTTTTTTTGGTTTGTTCTTTAACTGTAGAGAAATGGTGTGATATCCAGGGAACAACCCAAACCATTTTGATTGTCACAGGGTATTTCAGGCTTTCCACCATAGTTCAGACATCAATCTGACCTCATTTTAGCCCAGGCCAAACTTCAGTGATTGTGACCAATGGTTTTCTCCATGCTCCGTGCTTTCAAAGATTCCAAGATTCAGAGAGAGATCTTGGCTTTTTCTTCCCCACTTTGCATTCCCCACAGCAGGAGAGGCCAATAGCATAATTGGCAGTGCAAGAAGGGAGACACTTTCCACATAACAAAGGCCTCTAAGTCCTGCTTTCCCCCAAAACCTTTCATACCATCACAGAAATATACACCTCCCACTGGCTGTGCGCACAACTACTGGGTTTGGCTGGTGTGTTTCTCCTCCTGCCAGACCTGTACCACTTGTTGAAAGCTGCTATTTGTCCAGCTCCTATATCAGACCCTCCTCCCCGTGTGCTCTCAAAGAACTGTGTGAACTTCTCTTTCCCTCTGCCCAATACCTAACAGATTCACCTCTAGGATGCTTCCCATCTCCTTTGGTCTAGAAGCTCAGAGGCTACAACCAGGGTAAGATCCTATCACGGGACAGGCTCTGAGATGGCTCGATGAATGCTTTGCGGACATCTCTGCAACTGGAAAAAAAATCTAGCTTTTGTAGCAGGCCCTTGCATCTTTTAAGTGGGCTTGTTAGGAGGAAAGAAAACATCAGCCCTCTGACACCCTCCGTGGCTGCTCCCGGCTTACCTTCCATGGTGAATTGGCAAGTGCTTGCGGTGGATTCCATGGCTGCCCTCAACAAAAGCGTTGGGTGGTTTGTGGTACACGGAAGCCAGTGACCCGATGTGGCAGATCAGCTCATCCAGCAGAGTCGGCTCGATCAGGTCAGTCTCCTCAGAAATCAGAGGTTTTTCCGATAAGACCACTTCTTTGGCAGTCACGGGATCCGTGGAGAGAAGGCGCCAGTAGATATAGCCACGATCCCGCAGGTCTGGGTTGTCCGAATCCTGAGACAAAGCACTGCGTTACTCAAGGGGTTGAACAGGCTTGACCACTGCAACTATATCCTGCTTCTGCAGTAACCCTGCTTTCTTTCATTGAAACTACCCACTGGAAAAGCAGCCATGACCAGGCTGTAGATGCTATCGACAGACTGCTATTCTATGGCAATCACATCATCCTTAGTAATAAAAATTGCAGGGTCTGACCCCTTGCGCTCATTCCCAAACACAGCTAACCTATGTGGTCAGAGAGGAAAACCGTAGAACTTACATCTAATGGAATTTAAAAGAGATCAAGTCCTCAAGGTTACTAAGCACAGAAGTTGACGTCATGCTTTAGAACTGACCTCCTGTAAAGTATCACAATTTCATTTCAAATGTGATCTTCAAAACGTCCTGAAGGACACAGTCAAGACAGGAGGACAGGGGAAGAGGATCAAATTGACTCCTTCAGCCACATATTAATAGAATATGCATGATACTGTGTATCATGAAAGACAATGATCAAGGATTCCTGGAAATATGTCTTACCCAAGGACACTGGTGGAACAAGAATACAACGCTGCAGGATGGGGCTGATTTGCCTTTAATCATCTACCTTTATAACTAGAGCGTTTTTATGCCAGAAAGGTCTCATTTATTCCTCCATTTAGTTAATAAAATATATATATATGAGAAGACACAAACTGAATTGATTGTTAGGGCTTTCTTCCGTTTTCCAGGCCTCCAGCTGTCAATGTCTGTGTTTTACTGGAGATAATTCTTTCCTAGCATGAAATCGACATTCCTTTTTCTATTTTTTTTTTTAAAATAAAAGTGCTGCTTAAAAAAACAAAGCAAACGAATGGTGTCCACTGATCACCCAGGCTGGAGTTTAGCAGCATAACGTCGATAAGTGCCTGTGAGTTTTCACCATAGAGCTTTAGCAATATGTCTAACTCTCTACGTGTCCTTATTCACCCACCGAGTCAGCCTCCCCCTTTTCCAGTTCTGTGATCCCAGACCTCTGACTTGCAATAATCCCCCTCCCCTGCCGACTCAGAACTTTCTCCAGCAGGCAGTGGACAAGTGCCCATTTGTAATGAGATTGAGCTGGCTAAACTCATTTCACTTGCAACGATATAGAAGTGATCTCAGGTCTTCAGAGGTCAATTGCTAATGCCTCTCTCACTTTGGCACCTCGCCTGGTGAGCTGCTCAGCTTGATGGTGGATTTTTTTTTTTTAAACCCTCTTGATCTCAACAAGAGATATTGATTCATCCTATATATGTAGTCACCTGCTTAAGGTCAAACAGGGCCTTTATGAGGGTAGATGAAGGAGGGAGTTTGAGGGGAAGATCATTTGCTCCAGACTGCCTTTAAATACATTCAGACTCAAGTCAGAATGCTTATTCCGAAGCAGCTTTCCCATAGCAAACAGAACCGTGGGATTTGAACTGGAATGGGAGGGGGGACGGGGGGGACACACTCAGATTTTCCTCTCCACTTTCCTTTCCTACCCTGCCTGTGAGAGACATGCAAAGACCAACAATATCTTCTAACCCGAGAAGAGAAACGTGCCCATTCTTTCACGCTAAAGCGAAAAACAGGGATCTCTACCTAGGAATCAGAGCTTAGAACAAACCCACACTAAAGGGCCTATTGCTAGCAGTGCCTTGTTATTCATATGAAAATATAATAAACCAAACTGAATCGAGGTTTGTGAAAAATAAGTAGCCTATTATGACCCTAGGGTGCCTTTTAAGTGTTTTGTGACTCAGCAGAGTAGGTTTTGGGATCTGGGATATTAGCCCATCATTCAAACCGCCACCCCAATTAGCACATTTGTGAGCAGCCTGGGACAAAAAGAAATCCTCATTCTTGTGGGTTCAGAACTTGGCTTAGTTTCTGCTGTAGCATCCATTAGTGAGGAAGGGTTTGCACCTGTCCCATCTCTCCCTGCTCTTCCACCCAGTGTATGATTTTAGCCACAAACCATTTTCCTGGAGGAGGAAATTCTTTGAATTCTTACAGAACTCTCCCATCCTGTGCCTTACTTGCTAGTGAAGAGAAAACACCAAGGCAGAAGTGAGGGCTGAGAAAGAATTAGGTAGCAGCTGAATGAGCGTAAGAGAACTGATGCAGAGTGCTTTGCAAACTGGGTTATTGTAGATCAAAGCCCTCTTCCCTGAACGGGGAGAAATCAGGTGTGCATGACGACATCCTTGAGTCTTGCCTCTTGGTGCATAAGAGCGCCCTGGCATTGCCAAACTGGCACAACACCAAACTGCCTGCAACCACGGTGCACAGACAGTATGGCTTTCCAGCACCTTGTCTCACGGAGTAGCTTGGCTTACCTGCGTGGCCAGGCTCAGGACCTGCTGAACCAGCTCCTGCGTTTCTGAGGGCTTCTTTAAGAACAACTTCACTATAGCAGTCAGCAGGGTGAGCTGCACCTAAGATAAAGCAGGGACACAGCAAAGAGATTAAATGAGCTACGTGCTGCCTCAGGTACACAACGTTAGCTTCAGCATGGGGGTTAGTGCATAGCTACTGGAGTCCCTTGTTGCATACCAAGATTGTGGATGCTCGTTATAGTGTTTTAATGCCATGGCCGGCAACAAGCAGCTGCTAATAGTAAAACAAATGACATGCAAATGTGGGTGTTGCCTTCCTATGAAGCATGTTAGTGTCTTACCCAATGGGTTAGCAGCTCAAATTGGTTTTAGCAGCTTGTCCTTTGTAAGTCCATGTCACAAACCATGTATTCATTTCACCAGCCACGTGAAACATGCTGTCAGGGTAGCAGTGATCCCAGTGCAGACTACCCTATAGTTTACACCAGCACAATCTCTTAGCACCATGTGTGACAGGGTCAGGCCAGATGGCTACAGAGAGTGATAGAAGGTAGATATATTAGCCCCAGATTAAGCAGGTCCCTTTTCCCTGAGTAAGATAATGGGCTGTTCCAGAACAATCAGGAAGTTGCTGGAACCAATTAGGACAGGCAGGCTAATCAGGGCACCTGGTTTCAAAAGGACCTCACTTCAGTTAGTGAGGTGCATGCGAGGAGCTGGGAGCAAGAGATGTGCAAGGAGCTGAGAGTGAGAAGGTGTACGGCTGGAGGACTGAGGAGTACAAATGCTATCTGGCATCAGGAGGAAGGTCCTGCGGTGAGGATAAAGAAGGGGTTGGGAGGAGGCCATGGGGAAGTAACCCAGGGAGTTGTAGCTGTCACGCAGCTGTTACAGGAGACACTCTAGACAGCTGCAATCCACAGGGCCCTGGGCTGGAACCCGGAGTAGAGGGCAGGCCCAGGTTCCCCCATCCCCCTAACTCCCTATTGGATATAAGAGGAGTTGCCCTGGACTGTGGGTCCCACCAGAGGGGAAGGTCTCTGGCCTGTCCCCCGACCCAGTAGGTGGGTCAGCAGAGACTGTGGGGATTGTTCTCCTCCTTTTCCCCAGGCTGGCCAGTGATGAGGTGAGCTGAGTGAATGGCAGGTTTCTGCCACTGGCCAAAGTGGCCAAACCGAGGGCTGCCATGAACCTCTGAGGCGAGCAAATCTGCCAATAAGCGCAGAACCCACCAAGGCAGAGGAGGAACTTTGTCACACATGGCAAATGGGGCAGTTATTTTAAGACCTATCGGGCTAATGTACATCAGGTTTCTCCTCTGCCCAGAGCAAAATCCACCTATCTGATCAATCCACCTATCTGATCAATATTCTAGGAAGAAGCAAAACAAACCTTTTAAATCATCCTCCAGACAGCCAAGAAGGTCATTATTCCAGCCTCAGACTTAGGGTACCCCAGGCTGTTTAAACGTAACATATAGGGCTGGTTGAAAATTTTCCACCAAAATTGTATGACAGAAAATTGCGTTTTTGACTAACGAAGTGTCCCTTCAAAAAGTGTTTGCTTTCCACAGAAAGGTTTGATTTTTGTCACAACCAACATTAAAAAAATGAAATAGACTGATTTGGAGATGCTGCTGTAGTGTCTCATGGGAGTTGTAGTTCGGTTGCCTAATGTCCCCATTCTCCTCTATGGGCTGCACTCAGTGGCTAGACTATATCTCCCACTGTGCGTCAAACACCCTCCTAAAGAGGAGGGGACATGGGTGCATGATGATAGATGCAGTCAGACAAGAGGGACTAGCCTATGGATGAGAATGGGAGCATGGGACACCCAAACTACACTTCCCATGAGGCACAGCATCAACATTCCCAAATCAAAGTGTTTTGGTTTTTGAATTTTAGCCAAAAATATCAGTTTTCTGCAGGGGAAAAACATTTTCCAACCAGCTCCACCAACCCAACAGTCTGCCACTTGTATACACTGCACGAGAACCTGAGAGATGGGGCAGTGAGCACAGTTTTACCTGGGTGCTTTCATCATGGAAGCCCTCCAAAAAGCTCTCCAGCAGCTCATCCGCATTGTCGATTCTCTCTGCGTATTCGCCCACTATCCAGATCATGGCAGCTCTGGCATCTGGCTCATCCAGGGAGTCGAGGTTCTCGCATAATGTGGCAATGATGCTCTCATACCTGATTTACCAGAGCACAGTCATTATCAAGGTCAAAACAAAGCATTGTGTAACTGTATCCAACTCACATCGGGCGGTTAACGGCAAAGCACCCTGACCCAAGCCAAAATGACTTACATTTTTATGATCCACAAGAGACGCATAACAAGGAGATTAATTACCTCAAGAAAGTATTCCTACACACTCCCTTTCCAAAGGAGTGTGTGTCAAAGGAGGTAGATTTCAAGGGCTTCTCAAGAGCTTTGTAATTTCCCCCCCTCTTTGTAGCAAGACTGTGCAAGAGAGAAACTCCAGGCATAGAGTTGCCTTCATTTCTCTCTTTAAAAAAAAAAGGATCTTTGATTCAACAGTTCAAATCAGCTGAATCACTTCCCTTGAGTCTGTATCAGATCCTGCATTTGCACTGGCAGCTCTTCCTGGCTGGAAATTCTAATCTGTGTATGATGCACCCCCAGCCCCTAATGGGTTAGCTGGGACATGGCCATTGGCATGTGATCCTAGGTTTAATATTCTGTAAGTGCTTTCCCACGCTCTGCTGATTATCCTGATGATGCGGAGGGCATCTACCCTGGCACTGACAACTGGATCTGGCATAGAAACCTGAGGAGGTTAATCATTAGTACCAACTGATCCTGGAGACTCAGCTGAAAGATACTGATGCATTATGCCCTAGCTGAATGGACAAGAGCCCCTCGCACAAAAGAGCTAGAAGGGGGTACTAGCCCACCCTGTGATAACGCTAAGCGGTAGGAAAGCCCATAAGCATTTCATTCAGTACCTCTGCCTAGAATCTCTTACAGTGAAATGTGTTTATGAGCCTCCTACAGTGCCAGTCATCCTGCCCATACACCAATAGTGAAATCAGACAGCAATCTGTTTACAAGCCAACATTAGAGTCCCTTTGTACCAGAGTCCGAATGGGTGCTGCTGTTCAGAGGAATGACCACCACACGCATCAGTTATACTAACAATATGAGCTGCTAGCTAGGCTGCGCCAAGCAAAACGTAGGTTGTTTTCCGTTACGACATTACACCTGCGGTACTGGCACATACTTGTTGGGATACTTGCGGAAGATGTCCCTGATGACAACAATGGCCTCTTGGACAACGTAGTTGACCTTGGTTTGGATGAGGTCCAGCAGCGTGCTCACGCAGCGCTCTGCAGATTGCTGAGGAGAGGAGAGACGCAGTACAGTCAGACGACAGCTGCAGTTCCAGACAAGCCAAAGAAACTGGACAGGCTGTGGTACACTTCTGCCCAGCACACTGCACGTAACTGGAGTGCAATGCACCAGGAGCAGGGGCACGACAATGGGGCTGTACTTTAGCTACTCTCACAAGATAAAGGATGGTAACCAGTTCAGAACAGGTGTATGGACTTCCGGAGCATGCTCCATATGGTGATCCATGCCTGTGTATTACAGGGAACTCAGCGCTTTACTCAATAGAAATATCGATTCTTTGACCCCCCCTACTCTTGCCAAAGGACAAAGTCATGGCTGAAATGATTCTGTACCAGCAGGTGGTTGGGTCTGCATACAGGCAGAAGTTATATTAATAGATACGATCTGCAGAGATACTTATGCCATCCCCTTGATGGCTAATATATAGAACAGGCTACTACGTATGCACTGCAGGAGTTGCTTATCACTGTTCAGACACGAGTGGGGTACTTGGACAGGGGCTGGCAGAAGCTGTGGGTGTGCATGTGCTGGCGGGGAGGGGAGAGAGGAAGTAAAAAGCCATCGCTAGGGCTGGGTTAGTAGCACAAAGCAAGCACTGCAAGGGCAGTGACAGACCCAGGACTGGAACGAGTTTGCTGGACCTTCATGAAGATTAGCTATTGCCAGTGCATCTTACTCAATAACTAGCTTCAAACCCCAGACTCGGGCTCCATAAAAGTGGCAACAACTGGCCCCTAGAATGCTCTCCGTGCCATACGGAGACCCTGGAAACTAGAGCTGTATTCATTAGGAGAGAGGAGATAAAGGGATACCACGAAGCTGGATGCCACAAAAGAGCTAAGTGGCTCAGACACCAGAGGGCCCGAAATGAAGATAGCCAACTGGGCGCTAGTGGAGTGCATGTGACGCCTCATTACACAGCAGGTGATTAATGTGAGGAACAGATTGCTCAAGGCAGTACATAAGCAGCCCCCATAAATATACTCATAAAGCATTCAGTATAGGGTACAAACAGTACTTACTCAAGTGGATTTGCGATTTGAGTGAACTACACAATGTCAGAGCATTGGGGGAGGGCGGAAGAGAACAAAAGGGGATTAAATCAGGAAAACTGGAAGCTCAGTTTGACAATGGGCATAAATCTCTAAAACAAACCTCAGCCTGACCTAAAGCCCTGACTTGGGCAAAGCAGAGAATGAGTCTCACCCATGCCATTTGCCCCATTCCATCTCTGCATGCTTGCACTGAAAGCAGAAGACCTAGAAATTCCCAGTGACAGATACATGCTGAATACAAATCTCCTCTATTCACCACATTAGGTCTCCTTGTTATTGCTCGATATGTACCACACTATTAAGATGGCAGGGAAAAAGCAATCTGAATTCTTGTAATTTAAAGGTGTCTGCCTTGATTACAGGCTGCTCCGATCTCTTCTCTCACTTGACAAAACATCATTTGAGGCCTGTCAACAGAAGCGTCTCAGTGCAACCAATTTACAAATCTCATGCAGGCAGACCTGTGGGCTGTCTCTTCTGCACAAGGCTGTGCGTGGGGACCTCAGCAAGGCCCCAGGCCAAATACCATCTCTGCCAGGCAAGTAGCTGAGCAGGATTGGGCTATTCCCCCTCCTCTGCATTGCCTGCTGGTGGATGTGGGGCAGTTCCAAAGCTTCACTCTCTGGGAACAAAGACTTCTTCTATTTTTTACTATATGATCTTAAAGAGACATGGGTCAGATTTGGAAAGGTCTTCATTGTCCAAGCGCTGGGAAATGCAAACAGTTAACAGGAAAAGCAAGTCAATGTTTGTAATTCTTTCCCGTTGAACACTGAAGTGCGATCTGTTACACAGGGGACAACATTCATTGTTTAAATATGTGCAATTGATTTTTAGCGTGAGCCTCCCTTGAAAGGGAGCGGTCAGAAGGGGATTTGTTCAGTGAAGCAGTCCTCAAATCCCCATGGCAAGATGCACCGCCCCTCCTGTGGATGGGTAGCTATTTTTAAGATGGGCATTGCAGGTGGACACTTTACAAAAAAAAGTACATCCTTTATTAAACTGGCCAGTTATAGGAGCCAGCACTAAAGCAGGCAGGGTTTTCATCTGGGGGGGATACAAGTGAGTAAAAAACACTGTGCTATATAGAAACCAAATGAAACCCAGTACAATTCTGCACAGTCCTACAAACTGAACAATAGAGGTACTATGACTGCAAGGTTTGTTAAAATGCTGCTGATTCCTGAGATTGGACCAAAGTCCACTAATAACATGACTCCCTTCTCCCTGCCTCCCCCCAGTCCCTAGTGCTGGTTACGTTAGCTGCAGCTCTGCTATTTTCATGCAGTCTCTTCTTAGCCCTCTCTCAAGTTTATGCCTAGCGAAGCCTTTGGAGCCATGTTGAGGCTTCATTTGTACTCCTCTGATCACAGCTGTGGCCGGCGTGCTTCCCTTTCGCCCTGCAGCTGAGACGCAAGCCTCCAAACCCTCGCCAGATACCGCAACTGCTCTAAGTCTCGAGTCACAGTAGATACAAATTTATTCCCAAGCCAACTCTTCTAGAAGAGACACAATTAGATGAAAGGCAGGATTCTTGAAGGCGGAGATGTGGTTCCCTGTGAACGCTCATTCATCATGAGCTCCCGCTGGCTGCGCCCTCTGTCAAAGGCAGATTTCCAAGTCATCAGAAACTCGAGCACTTGGATGGCTGAGAGAGTGCAGGGAGCCTTCCATTAGTCCCCATACGCAGTGAAAACAGCCTGGAGTAAACTCTGGGGCACTGAGAACAGGTTCTGATTAACCCAGAGATGAAAGCGTCATTTTGCACTGTAGTAAGCTGCATTGTACTTGCCACCTTTTAAATTTGGTTCTTGTCAGACGTAAACAGAACTATTCTGTAAAAGCAACGTCGTCAAAGGAAGGTTGCTAAAAGCAAGGTTTAACTCAGCCGATTAGGATATACAAGGGTATGGTTACATGGTAACGGACTGCCATTGCAAATTAGCTGGGACATCGTTAGCCTTTGTTCATGCTGGGCATGGCCCTCACACAGTACCTGATGGGAGAGAGAGACTCCTACGGCATCCAGATACCTTGGGAATGTGCCGATGTCCATTCTGTATCGAGGAGGGACACGTGGCCCAACTTCTAACCTGAAGGGATTCTAAAGGACTAGTCAAGGATTTGGTTGAGAAGCCTACCCCCAAAATGTACCACCTCTAATTTGTCCAAACTGCTTAATAGCCGTAGCTCTTTCAATCTCAGATCCTCTTCTTCTCTCACTGTTGCTACTCTTCAAATAGCCCGTTTCCCTCTACCTGGCCACAGATGATGCACTCTGGCATCCAGCGACATTGCAGTCAGGAAATGCAGACAGACCAGTGCTGATCATTGCCTCTGGGCAGCTTTGAGAGATGGAGGAGGAAACTCCATCGCAGGGACATATATTTTTCTATCAGCACTGATCTGAGTCAGAAGAACCAGGGAACAGCAAGGTGGTGGGGATAAGAGGGCTAATCAAAGGCCATATATCCTGCAGATGGATGAAGCAGTCTGAGGCCTTGTCTACATACAAACTTGCACCGGTTAGTCAAAGTGGTGCAAACCTATGTGGATACTCTTGTTTCCATTTAAATCAGCCTTGTTTGGGAAATAAGACTGTCCATACAGCTTTTTCCACTGGCTTATCTAAATCACTAACTACAAACCTAACCTTACACTATAAGCCTTCACTCTTCACAGTGATAGCTGTCTAGCACCTTTCAGAACAACTAGATTTGCTTTAAAAGTTAAATCAATACACCACCTTAATACTGTCATTAACTGACAAGGGATCTTTTACACTGTTGTTCTGAATAACTGCAAATGTTCATGGAAAGCCATTCACACGAATCAGACTAACAGACATCTGAATAAAGCTCCACGTTTTACAGATCTTTAAAACTAGACAACCCGACAGTCATTTTGAGTGTGTGTTCCATTTTGCAATTGACTTCAACTCCAAATGCTGAAAAAAATAAAAACAATCCCCAATACTTTTTGTAGGTCCTATTCAAATGGAACCGGGACACAAGCCACTCCTTGATTGCACTGAGTTCTCTGCATTCCTTATGCAACCAATAGGTCCTCTCCTTTAAAGATCCAGCTCACAGCGACTAGGGCATTCTTAGCTGGTGTAAATTGTCATCACTCCACTGAAGCCAATAGAGCGATGACAATTTACATCCCACGAGGATCTGCCTACTACCCTTCCAGTAGGCTGGGATCCGAGAGAAAGAGGACAATCTTGTGGTTAAGGCACTGAGCTGGGACTCAGGAGATCAGAGTTCCATTCCAGACTCTCACTCTCACACAAAAAAAATATATGACCTGGGGCAAGTGACTCAATCTCTAAAATAGGGATAAGAAACCACACAAGGCCGAAGGGGAGAAATCCATTCAGATTTCTGAAGTGCTCAGACACTGTGGCGATGAGTAAAGCCAATAAACCAACGTTGGGTACTTGCCTCGACCTTGATAGCACATCGTCCAATAGCTCGCACAGCCTTGCGGACAAAGTCGACATCCACCTCGGTAGCGTACTCCTTGAGTTCCGCCAGGACCTGTTGGGAAAAGCATCACACAAAACACGAGTCATTTGAGTAACATTTCCATTGGCCCCTCCTCCATTTCTACCTAGCTATGCTGCTTAGGTACTTGAAAATTAAATGAAGCTACCGATCCTCAGAGCACAGAGAGCTTTAAATATTCTGGGCTCAAAGTATTTAGTTGGGTTAATTTAAAATGTGCCCATCCATAGTTCTAGGCACATGTACAACATTAACGCCGTCCTTAAACACCAAAAGCAGCCGCTACATCAACCAACATTTAGCGAAGAACCAGCTTGGAGGAGACAGTCAGTCCAGCAGGGCCCAATGGGTACAAGAGGAAAGAAAGTTAAGGGTTATTCTCAAATTGCCCATACCAAACCCTTGGCAACACAACTAGCCGTTTTGGACTTTGGAGTCACTGCTTCTGTGGGGTCTATAAGGAGGTACAGGAAGGAATGGGAGGTAAGTAGTAGGGTCCTGGATTATTCCCCGGTACACAGAGTACTTTTCTTCCCCAGTGCTGCCCATCCCTTTATCTATTGGCTCTGAGAGCTCTGGGGGACACCAACAATCCTATATGGAGATTGTAGCACAGCTTGTTATGCAGACAAGATTGTTTCTTGAGACACAAAAAGTTGTATGTAAAATAAAGTCAACTTTACCCATTGCCTTGACTGCTATGTAATATATGGAAACCCTGCAAGAGTTCTCTCCAGGAATTGCCAGGATCTTATAAGACTCTGAAGGATCATAGAATATCAGGGTTGGAAGGGACCTCAGGAGGTCATCTAGTCCAACCCCCTGCTCAAAGCAGGACCAATCCCCAGAGAGATTTTTACCCCACATCCCTAAATGGCCCCCTCAAGGATTGAACTCACAACCCTGGATTTAGCAGGCCAATGCTCAAACCACTGAGCTATCCCTCCCCCTGTAAATCATTTCTAAATCATTTGGTTTAGAAACAGTTCTGCCAAAAATCAAACCTTCTGGTTATTTCTTTTATTAGCCCTAGAGACATGGAAAGCTTTTTGTTTCCAAAGCTCATCCACTCCTGCTTAAGTCTCACATCGTTTTCCATATGTGACATCAGGGAACTGCTGTGGATTTTATTGTGATGTCACAAATGTAATTAGGGTTGCAAGTGAGAAACAAACAGCACAAAATGGGAGACTTGTTTGAAGAACCTGGGCCCTGAAGTGGGTGAGCAACAAGCGAATAAACACAGCAGAGGCAATGTGTGGGCAGAGCAGCTAAGCTTTGCACTTTTGTGAATGCAGTTTTAGTATTTCAGCATATGATATTTTATATATGGCCGCACAACACAACAAACAGTGGTGTCAATCGCTTACGTAGAGCTGTATTTTTGCAAAGTGCTGTACCAACACCAGCTACGTCTCAAAACACCTCAGAGGCAAGTATCCCCATTTCACAAATGGGGAAACTGAGGAACAGATTAAGTATCTTGTCCCAAGTGGAAACACAGAGTGGATCAGAGAGGGAGCAACGGGTTTATTCTCAGTAGCTTCCACTTTAGACCATTATTGAGCTCTGTGATTGAGCTTTGCCTGTTTTATAAACATGGCTTTAGAACCGGGAAGGGGACTTGAGAGTTCCAGGTTCTCAGCTTCTCCAGACTACTCTGCCTCTCTTGAAAATCAGCTGCATTATCTAGCAGAAGGCACTTCAAAATGTAGTGAGGAATCTGCAGACCAAAATCCAAGAGGAGCGCTACACATATATATTCCTGGCAATTGGTTTTCCACAGATTTTCCATGTGCCCCGCAAATCAGACATGGGGCTGCCTTGCTCCATCACTTCCCATAAAGTGCGACACAAACAATGCCACATTAAACAAGAATATTTAGTTATAAATGGAACAGGATGGCACATCAGCAGCAACTGGAATCGCTCTGTGTTAACAAAGAGGGGCTAGTGCTTCAAACACACCCTAGGAGAGAAGGGATAGACCATGGTGGAATTTCAAATACTTGGATGACAGGACAGAAGCAGCATAGAATGGGAATATGAACAGAGTAGTCAGGAAGTCACAAGTTCTAATCTCGACCCTGCCAACAACTCATATGCAAGTTACTTCAGCTCTGTTTGTTTCTGCAACTCCGGTCTGTAAAACGTACCCCCTACTTAACAAGTGTGTTGTGAGGTTTGTACAATGCTATTAACATGTAAAGCACTAAGGAATTTCCAACCCCTCCGTTAAGTAACTGCAGAGCGTACACTGTGCCAGAGATAATACTGATTTGCTGCTGTTTATTGAACAACAGTTCAGAGAACACTTTTAGAGGTATTAATTTGTGCATAAATCCTCCCTAATGGCATGCATTCTGGAGCTAGTATATACCATCTATCGGGGATATGATCGCAGTTGGAGTAACTGACCTGGGCAATGTTTGCCTGGGATGCCAGGCGGATCATGATGTCCAGCTTCTCCAGTTTGACATAGATGGGGTCATTGTACTTCACAAAGAATACCTTGATTTCTTGCTTCAAGATTTCAGGCCTGGGGAACACACACATTCACACAACAGAATTGCACACACTTGTAACTCAATGACTTTCCATTTCAACAACGATGACCTGATTTTTAGAACAACCTTAGCTTTTGCTAAGAACACAGTGGTATCAGCGCCTATCAGTGATTTGCACACAAATATATTAGAACTGCATTTCAAATTAAAACGCATCTTTTACCTCCAAGCCTTCTGATTTTTTATGCTGCTGGGTTCAAGCCGCTTGAACTCTGCCTACTTCCCCACCTGCCCTCCACCCATGCATAACACCCTCCCAACACAATGCCACCCACACAACCAGATTCTCTCCTTCAGTGGCTAGACACCTATATCAACATACAGCCACTTTCCCCAAGTGTACCAACTCCTGTACCACACCCATCCCATGTTCTCAATATCATCAAGAGATCACAGTATTTGAACCTGCTGAGAAAACAAATGTTGATCCCCTTCTCCCAGTTTAGATTCTTGGATTGACAGTGGAGGGAAGGCTCTTTTGTATCTCTATGGCAGGGAGAGGGGAGAAAAGGAATGCATGTTCCAAATCGCCTTCCCCAAGAAATCTTGGCTGGCTGAAGAAACACAACAGTGATGCTGGTAGAACCAATCAGCTGTAAAAACAGTCAATGACTCCAGCCGACAACTGTGTGTTCAAGGATACAGGAAACAGGACTAGTCAACCAACTCCTCAGAGCCAGAGGTTGGGTCCTCACAATTAGCACACCTGGACACAGAAACTTCTGAATGGATTAACTCAGCCAGATTCCCTTTCATCACACCCAGTGAGAGCAGCACTCTGGCTTGTACCTTTTCTGCACAATTAAGTTGATGTTTCTCAGGGCAACATACTGAACTTCAGGCTCTCCAGACAGCAGCGTGACAAGCGGAGGGGCCAGTTTCTTCAGCAGCATGTTGTAATAGTCAGACTCCTTGGGTAAGAGCTCCAGGAACTTCATCAAGACTTTCACGGCAGAAAGCACCACGGCCGAGTTGGCATGAGACAGCCGGGGAGTCACCCGCTCACAGATGCTAGAGACAGAAAAGACTATGTGGATTTTCAGATTATTTCTCCCATAACCCCTCAGCTGAACGGGGGGCCTCTCAGAAACACAACAGGACCCAGGAACCCATGGTTGGCAAGTAATCCCTTGCAATCAGACGTCAGCAATGCCAACCGCCATATAAGGCAGTAACTGCATTTATATTCCATCCAGTTCCACACCCTGACTTTTAGAGAATTAAATATGAAGAGTGAGCGGGGCATGTTCAGAGCTGTTCAATATACAGCCCCATTCGGGATAAGCTAGGACAACACAGGCCTGGTGCTTGGAGATCTCTGTAAGTTCCTAGAGCTGATTAAGAGCCTGTTTTCTGAAACAAGACAAGGAAATCTTAAAACATCAAGGATGAGGGGAAAATTCATCCTACAGATTTTTTTTTTAAGGGGATTATCTGTTCTGCCTCAAAAACGCAGGCACTGAAAAAAACCCAGCAAATTAAAGCAGGCTTGCATAAATACATTAGGCTTGTGCCCTTTTAGCTTCTTTATGAAGGACACAGAAAGCAGAAGGCGATATTTTTGTAAACAGCGCTTTTTTCTGCTTGTTTTTTCCCTACTATGCAGGATGTAGAGATTGGTCTTTCCTGGCTTTGGTGGAGGACCAGGGAAGGTCTAACACACGTTTGCTAGGACTTCTTTACATCTAAACTGAAGGGCATGGGTGGGGGTAATGAATCTAACACAAGCTCTTCTTCTCAATGTCAGTCACTGAAGTTAAAGAGGTATCCCAAAAACAATGAGTTTTAAACAGTGACAGAAATCCCTTCCCCATTTCATCCCTCGACTTTATCGTCAGTCCTGTTATGCCATAATTTAGACTAGTTTTCTTGGCACCATTGAATTTTCCAACCTAGACAGAACCTGAAATAATGTGAGAAAACAAGCTCTTTTATACAAAGAAAACAAAAGTCTTTCAGGCCCCTCTTTACATACAAAGAGCAAAAAAAAGGGCACAGAGCCCAATTTTTTTTCTATGTCTCCTTTAAGAGGCGTAGTCCTACCAGCTTCTGTATTGTGCAAAGCGCATGTGCCAATTGCCACACCACCATTGGTTTTGACGGATCCATTGCTGGACCGGTGGTTTGCTAGGAAGAGTTTAGCCCTTTAAAGGAACCATGGTGAGCAGAGAGGTGGGATCTGTGCAGCTTAGTAGCAGTTCCCAATGGATTCTTGTGTGTGCAATACCTGGAATATCAAACTCTCACAGCTTTTCAAGCTGCTTTATTTGAAGTCTATTTCTGCTATTTGAGGCCTGTATCATAGCCCATTACATCAAGCCCATACCCTCAGACAGGTGATGGGACGCTGTAGCGAATCCATCAGAACTTTTACTGCAGAAAGGCCACTAGCCACACAACGAAGGGTGTGAGCCAGCGCGTGTACCTCTGAGCCTCGCGGTCATCCTTGGGGTTGTAGTTAGACAGACAGTCCAGAATGAAGATCTGGCCCCATTCGGTGCATTCATTCAGGGCCGTCAGCAGCTTGTTAATGTTCTGAGGGTTTAGATCCAGCAAGTTACTGTTGGGATGCGACTCGCTGATCTCCGACAAGGCAGCCACCGCGTTAGCCACCACCTAGGAGAGGAAGAGACGAGGAGAGGCATTCACAGTTAGTGTGTCACCCAGGACTCGAGGGACTAACTTGGCTTAGCACATGTTATGCAGCTGGGCCATGTTTGAGACTTTGCCTCGATATCATGGCCTATGATAAGTAGCTGTCACCAAACCCTTCGGAGACCCGCGTTAGGCTGACAGTGCAGTGGCAGCTCATGGGAGACCCAAAGTTTCAATGCAATCTTGCAATTTGCTCTTCATGGGCTGCCCAAAGTTAGAGCCCCTCCTAAAATGCTCTGGGTAGCTGAGGGAGGAAGGAGAGGGGGGGGAACTGCATTGCTGTTAGGAGACCACTGCTGATAAAGCATGAGACGACTATGGGGTCACAGCAGAGCAGATGGTGCAGAGAGCATCATGTCCACGGAGGATATGTAAAAGATGGGTCAGGTAGAGAGAGGCCAAAGGCGTGGCCTATCGGTGCTGTCCAAAGGAACATGGGGAGGGATAGCTCAGTGGTTTGAGCATTGGCCTGCTAAACCCAGGGTTGTGAGTTCAATCCTTGAGGGGGCCACTTAGGGATCTGGGGCAAAAATTGGTCCTGCTAGTGAAGGCAGGGGGCTGGACTCGATGACCCTTTGGGGTCCCTTCCAGCTCTATGAGATAGGTATATCTCTATTTATTATTATGGCCTTTCCTACAANACCCTTCGGGGTCCCTTCCAGCTCTATGAGATAGGTATATCTCCATATATTATTATTATGGCCTTTCCTACACGCACTGCCTTTTGCAATACTAATTCTGGGTATGCAGCCAAGAAAGAGGTCAGTACACAGTGCAGCAGTGGTGTGGGTCAGGTGGGCAAAATACCCCAGCTAGCTACAGGCTTCAAACATCTCTTCAGATCGACAGGATCTTCCCGACCTTAACTTCGGTTGAGCCCAGCCTCTCTCACTTCCAACGAGGAGAGACGGTTAACGCTGTTCTTTGTTGATCAGAGTCTGCCGCATGACAGGGTCACCAGTTTCCCTATGGGCATTGGAAGTGGTACATGAAGCCTATTTTGCCCCCTAGCCAGTCCCTGTAAGCCTCAGTCTGAGCTGTTTGGATGGTACTAGAATGTCTACAGAACTTTCTTCCTATGTGAAAAGCACTTACTAAGAAATGAAAACTTGCTATCACACCGCACGGATCTGCCGGGGAACGCAGTTTGAAAGGAGGCAACATGCAGATTTTGAAGCAGGTGATTCTCCCAACTGGTTTGTCTAACAGACAAGAACCGTCCCTGATTACAAGTCCTTCCCACCAGGGCTTTGGAGCAGAGCCCGGAGCTGGAGCGCGGAGCAGCAGGTTTTTGCCTGGAGCTTGCTTCCCACTACAATCATTTGTCTACCACGTGCTGTACAGGATCTAGTTATTGCAAATATCGCAGTACATTACATGTGGTAGTAGCCAAAGCACACGCCCGGACTTCTAGTTCACTGTAGCAGCGTTCACTTGGGACATTACTGCCTGGTGATTCACAGCCTGGCTTGCCGGGCAGTAACAAGCCCCTAGTTCCATGCTCAAATCACAAGACCTTCCCTCTCACATGTAATCTGGGAGTTCGGGAGCTGTATAGCAACAAAAAAGCGTCTGTCGCTGAAAATGCACATTGGGTGCTATGGAGCTGTAAGCCTGAGTTCAACACATAGAACTATCCAATATCACACTATATAAAACTCTGTAAAATGGAGATGATGCTGACCTTTCCCATCAAGTGCTTTTGTAACACCGACAGATCCCGGTCATCGGCGGGCGGGATCGAACCTGGGACCTCTGGAGCTAAATGCATGAACCTCTACTGCATGAGCTAAAAGCCATATGGCTGTTAGCTATGGCTGTAGAGCAGGTTCAATCTCTCTCTCGGTGTCACTAAATGGGACAGAACACCACACCCAGGTGGTGTGTGGGTTACACTTTGAGAACTACTGATGAAAAGTGCCATATAAGAGCTAGATATCATTTTCATTAGAGATATAAAAACGGAATACAACAATGCACATCGTATGCAGGGAAACCCACGTCTAATGTTCATCTGCTAAAGTTTCCCCCAGGTTTCTAGTACTAAATTGTTTGACCTTCGGTTACAGAACCACCTCTATAAAAGTCTGCTGCTCCTCTGGATGGTTTCTTTAGGTTTCCCTGTACACGGCTCTGAAAAGGACACGAATATTGCAAATATTTTACAATACTGTAAAAGTTTTACAAAGCATCAGTCACCAGTTGCTACAGAACCAGTGTTCCAGGAACCACAGCATGCACACGCGTGTACGTTCGCTATTTTGTATTTCAGCTCTAGATGCCATAATGCTGAGTGCTTTAAAAAAAACCCTAGAGATTGATTTCCTTAGCTGAGTGATTCTTCCATCACTAACCAAGAGAGGATCCTCCATGCTGACTGCCAGCTGCCAATGCCGCTCTGATCCGGACTCCCTGCTCAATCATCACACTAGCTAATTTATTTATACATCCCAAACCATGCACGCCCCAATGGCATCAAGTAAGAATCCTGCTCCTGTTTGCATCAGCCCTGTCTCACGACCTACCCTTCCATCATAAATCACATGGCACAACAATGACTAATGCTGGGCCTGGGTCAGATTTGATACTCACCTCCAAAGCATCTTGGGGGCTTCAGTCTCTGCTTTACTAATCCCAGACAAAAGCCCTGGTCTGAATCACTGACTATCACAAACTGGCTGATTTCACCTCTCACCTGGCTTTTGGCAAATGTCACATTTAAACACCATTCAAAGGCAGTTGTAGCAAGCATAGTTTATAACACAGTCTGGCTGAACAGTGATAATTTTGCATTTAGGCTAGGATTACCCCAGGGAGTTGGGCACTCAAATGAAGTTTCAGTGGGATCTGGACACTTAAATCACTGAGGCGCCTTCAAAAATCCCATGCTGGAGGCTATTAAAATGTATTTAACACCATAAACATACATGGTGCATTATAGCGCTAGTGAGAACCATTCTCTGTAGCTAATCTAACAGGCTCCGCCAGGCCCTGGAGAAACCTGCATTAAGCAGCTGTGCTGCGTTTGTGAATGATCCCTTCTGGCAGCTCAGCCGCACAGCTCAATGCAAATGGCAGAGTGAAATATATTAACAAGGGAGCAGGAGGTGGCTGGGTGGGAAGAGAGTGGGTCTTTCTCTACCAACCTCCATGGAAAGGGGCGGGAGTGGAGGTAAACCAGGAGGGGAGATAGGATGCTCACCAGAATGAGCAATCAGATTACTTTGTTATTATCTAAGGCTAATTGGAAATTAAACCAAGTGTGTAATGCAGCTAATGAAGTGTAATGTTCTGCTGCTTAAAACAGGAATCTTCCACTTACTAGCCCATTAAAACGAGGAAGAAAAACTGAGAAAAGCAGGTGAACAGATTAAGGAGCTCCAGAGAGAAGCAACCAATGCTCACCAAGGAGGCTGTCCTCAAAGCCCGGCCCCCCACCCCCCGATCTTGGATGTACAGCAGCCTCTCCCCACATGGTACTTCCCAGGATGGAGGGAGCTGTTGGCATTTTAAAGCTGCGTATGGGGCATATACAGTGCGTTTGTTTCATTACAGAGACACCCAGCTGGGAGGCTATGGGCATTTGCACGGATACGTATCTGAAAGACCATTCCTACAGCCACAGATGCACTTTGACTTTTCGGTTGGGAGATGGGCGAAGCAGCCTTTCAGTATCAGAGCGAGCGTCCAGATCCTTGGAGAATAAGATCCACACTAGAGTGGCTTTAGCCCCAACACCGACAGGTGCTTTAGGATCTTTCTGCTCATACTCGGCCATACCCCTTTCCTACAACAACTCACCTCAACATTGCAATTTGCCTCCTGCACAACAGTTTAAGAAACATTCAAGTTAAATGGCGCAAGTGGCCGAACCAGATAGCTCAGATTAGGGCCACCGGGCCCTTCATCCAGTTTATTTAGGTGATGGGCGCAGGTGACCTCTAGCTAAATGCCAAGTACTGTCCCTGCCTGGTGATTGGAAGAGGCACTGTCCTGGTCTGCACACAGGATTGAAAACTAGTAACTCCCCAGCTCCAACCTTAACAATGACACAGATTCCCTCCGGAGCTTCGGGGAAGTCATGGTTCTCCACTTCCTTTTCCCCTTCAGAGGTATGGCGCGTGAACGTCTGACGTGCTTGGAGGTTCAGTGCTATATAAGTGATCAGTATTTAATCCAGTCCTGAAAATGGCTTTCCACTTTTTTTTAAACCATTAAACATCCTTTAAGTTGCTCTTTATGGCAGTGGGATTGGTTTTTTGGGTGGAGCGTTGGGGTGAGGGGGAAGGAAAAATGATGCTAGATTTCAGCAGGCATGCCGGAGCACACATTTTTAAAAGCGTTTCCCCTTCACTCCGGGCAGCGCTAGCCTGCTGCTTTCTGCCAGACTAAAAGATCATGCTCCTTCTCACCTCGCTTTGGGGAATGAGGGGGCTTTGGCAGCGTGATGAGAAGCAAGATTCACTCTAGCTTTAAACTCTGCTTGATGAACTGCTCTTTGCAGGCAGCAGAGAAACTAGCTGGGGACGCACACGCCGACCTCAACACTGTGAACTGTTTGCTTCTCTGGCGTGGCTGTGAGCACATCGTGCAGGGAACACAGAGCTCTGCTAGACGGCTGGGATAGCCTGCACTGCCGTGAAACTCCCTGTTTAGTGCTGTTACATCCCCCCACCCCGCCGCCCCAAAAAGAATTTCCAATCCTACTCACTCAAGTATTCATCATCTCCTACCAGGATTTGTCTCACCACTTTCCCAAAGAGGCACTTTGAAATCTCCCCTGCAGTTGCTCTCTCTGGCACCATCCAGTGGCAAAAAGATTATCACTGTCCTTGAGCAGGCATGTTACCATTTAAAACAGAGGCATGAGACACTGTTCAAACCCTCACAACCCAACCAAGCTAGGTCTGGGTAGCCATGTAGAAAATACTGCTGCGGGAAGGAGCCCAGAAGCTGAAGGAAAGGGCACATTTTCTCACAAGTGCACACTTCAGGTAAAGCCAGCAAACAACAGCTGAAAAAATGCCATTCTGTTCCAAAAAATAAAAGCCAGACACCCATCACTAGATAAAGCTGCCTCAGAGTCAGAGCACTGATTGATATTCAAGATCTTGGAATGATCCATTCAGCTAAACAGTCCAACACCTAGGAAATTAGAAGTATCTTGTAGCAGGTGTTAAATTATTGCTCAGTAATAGGAAAGAGACCGTCCTATGACGGCTGCACAGTTGAATTTTGGCAGCTAACCTTTATAAATATACAGCATCTGCTACGATCCATGCTCCCCACCCACCGCACACACCCCTGTTTAAAACCAATGTGGTGTCCGATTTGCATTTTTAAGTAAAATGCAACACAACTAAGCAGCTGGTTTCTCAGCTTCTTGGGCCTTCTGAATTAAATACATCATAACCTAAACACTCCTGCTCGGTTAGTAACCATACTCCCGCAATCACTCATCTGTGCTTTGGTTCTCGGAACGATACACGATGCAGTAATGGTTACACTGCTTGATAAAGGTATATGATTTGTGTATGGCGCTTTGAGGCTATGTGGCCATTTTCCTGGTAAGGAATTGTTTCTTTAGGTTTGAGCATGACCAGTCCCATCTGAGGGGAAAGCACAACAGGAAAACCTAAGAAATATTCATCCCCAGGCCTATTTGTCTTGCTCACTTATCATGAGCTGAGTCGGGAGCTCGGTAGATAGAAAACAGCAAATGAGTGAATTCTACTATATCAGCAAAGGCCTCTATATTCTCCATGCCCCAGGGAGTTTCCTTTAGTTTTCCCATACCAACAGTTCTTTCGGTTCCATCTCGATCTGGCAATCCCTTAGTCCTCAGCTGCTTAGAACACGATTGGACAACTCTCCTTTGGCCCAAACGGGACAGAGGAGGCACAGCATGCAGAGGCGAACTGCACTGCTAGCCTCATTGCAAAGACGTGATCAAACATGAATGTCTCAGGGGGCAGTTGTCACTGCAAAGGGAACAAAATATGCAGCACAGAACATTTCTCTTTAGCCTCTTGGTGCAGAGTTGGTCCCCAAAAGTTTGTATAAGATTCCCCCACTTTCTGCGTCAGTTAGTGACACGCCAAAACTCAAACACCGTAGAAAAGTATTTGTGCGTTTTCGCGTTAGTTCACTGAGGCATGAAATGTAATTCATGACGGAACACAGGTGGGCACTGGAAGATTGGGCCATCTCTGCTGAATGAAGAGGGGGTAGGAATCCAGCAACACTCCTCTCTGGTACGTGCAATGGACGTCTGGGTCTAACGAAAGGGAGTTCTTCATTCTCCCCTTCACACACTAAGCCAGCCAGCAGCGGCGGCATATTAACCATGCCCTCTGCAGGAGCAGTGTGGCCATATCTGGCCCAGGATTTAGTTGCTTGGGGACACCAAAGGGAGGCATTCATCTTGCAAAAGACAAGCTGGGCAGAGGAGGAAGAAACTTCAGCCTCAGATGGCCAAGAGTCACAGCAAAGAGCCATCGAAGCCAGAGGCACAGCAGCCACAGTGCAGTGGACTCATATAAGCCCCAGACCGGTCAGCAAATGGGTAAGGAGGAGGAAATCCCCAACTCCATCTGGGGAACGGAGTTCATTTCATTGGTAGGTCTTCCATGGCACAGAAAACCAGGCGCTGGGCAGACTGGCAGCAAAAAGTCACAAGGGTAATGGCAATCAGCTTCCTCCTTTGGAAAAAATATACCATCTAGCTCTTACATAGCATCAATAGATCTCACAGCACTTTACAAAAGCAGCTATCACCCCCATTTTAAAGTTGGGGAAACTGAGGAAAGGAAGGGACATGACTTGCCCACGGTCACCCAGCAAGGCAGTGGCAGAGTCCCTGAGTCCAGTGCTCTCTCCACAAGGAAGAAAAGCACTGCATAGAAGCTAGGTGATATTTTCATATTGAAGTCAATCAAAATCCCCGTTTTTAAAATTGAACCAAATCCACCACAAATTTTGCCCTCCAGCGCGCTGCAGAAGATACATCCAGCTACAGAACACAATCACCTTCCCCTAAGTCCCTGGGACTCGGCTCTGCTACTCAGAGAGCATCCGAGTGCTCTAACAGGGACAACCCCATCACAGCCCTTTTTCAGTTCCCCTCACTCCCTGTACATTCCTTTAGGAACATGCAACTAATTCAAGTTCTACCACGAAAGCCAGATGCTTGCACGCAAAGCGTTTACGAGCCAGTGAAGCGCTCTCCTCTGCTGCATGAGCGAAGGTTCAGAGTGTGGGCAAAACTGTTCACTTCTGGCCTTTGCGTGAGCTCAGTGGCCATGCATATTTTCTTAATGAGCATTCCAGCGCTCAGCTTTAGTACATGAAAATGACTAGTGAAAGGAATAACCCCCCACCCCCAAGAATAAATATTGGGGGGGGGAAGGGGGAGATCAGAGCATGTTAGCTGGTTCTAACTAGTCACTCTTTCCAAATGAATAGGATCAGTTTTCACGTTTCAGGATAGAGTCTCTTAGGAGGATGTACAGCCACCCCAACCCAATAGGAGAGGGCTGGGTTAAGGACCCTCTCGCACTCCCTCCAGGAGATCATTCAACAAGACCAAACGCACCTGCTCTAGGTCTGACCTCAGCAGAGAAAATAACCAAGGGGGTAACGGAGGCAGCAAGAGAGAATGGGGAAAGCAAGGAGACCTACTCCATCTTAAGTAGGTTTGTATCTAAGTGAGGGGTGGTGGGAACCCTGGGCTGCCCGAGGGTTTCCAATCAATCCATGCGATGGGCTTCTCAGCCCAAACCAGCTCTGGTCCTCAGAGCTGGATATAACAGCGTCCCCAGAGTGCATGCTGTTAAAGCTGCAGGGAAGAGACAGACACAATGAAGAGTCTAATCACATGACCTGGGGTTTGGTGTGTTTACTGATTAGTTTGGGTAATCTCGGCTCACCCCATACTGATTCACCGGGCAGTTTGTGGATGGTGTTAACACGATAAATCGCCCAGATAGCACTGTTAGCGGAAACAGTTCTCTCATACTCCTTTCCAACTGACGCTCATCTGTTCCTGTTCTTCGGAAGGACAGTCCCACTCAGAAACATGAACCCATTTCACCTGGCTGGAGAAGTAAGAGTCCGCCACTGCAAACGGACTCAGGTGCAGAGCAGCTTCCTGCGTCAGCTGCAAAAGATTCTTTTCCCACAAAAATGGGACAAATCAGCCTCCCCAACAAAGATGGGCAATGGAGATTTTGCTTTACCACCATTATTTATACTCCTCAGAACACAGGAGTTTCTGAATGACTAGTACAACTCCTGGATTACTTGATCTCTAAAGAATCTGCATTCACAGGCAGTGAAATGGAGATGAGATTAGCAACCAAATGAGTGGTCCAGGAGGAGGGAAACTGTCTCCATTTGGTACCACCCACCCGACAGGTTCCTCCCATCAGCCAAATTGTGGTACACCAACCCCATATCCAGACTTCCCTTCCTCACCACATATGTATTTGGATTTTACAACCTTGCCATGGGTCAGAGCCATTCGGCCTTTGTACTGCATCAGCACTGGCCATTTTGGTTTTCTATAAACAAAAATAATTTGTTATTCACTGATGTACAGAGACTAGCAAGAAGAATCTAGGCGTTAGCACAGACTGCTCCCTCTTCTACTCCCAGATCTTCTGTCTTTAGGGACTCAGTAAGTTGTTACTACCTCTTATTCCTCTTAACCATGCAGAGAACCAATACAACTCAGAACCTGAGCTGAATTCTCTTCCTTCGTGTGTATCAACACTGAAAATCCCCTGAAGACAATGGGGTGACGTGGGTGGAAATAAAGACATGTTCTGAAGATAATGGGCTCTCAGAGATGTCACTACGGCCACAGATTGAAGATGGCTGGGTTTCACAGGTATTGCTGGCAGCCTAACTTGGCCCGGTGATGGTGCATTAGGGAAGAACTCAGCTTGAGCCTCAGAACCCAGGCTGAGTTTGTAGGACTGACAGAAAAACATCTTTTCCCTTGTAAATTGACCCAATAGGGTATGAAAATGAGGCAAACATGGAACTCTGCTATGCTATTTTTAGTCACTCTACAGAGCAGAACTGCATTTTAATTGGAGATGCTCATTAAGGCTTACTAAAGACTAAAGAGAAGAGATGTTGCAACACTGAACTAGTGTTCAATACGAAAAACCTGAGGGCATGAAGTAATGGGAGGAGATACTAACTCGGCACAAATCGAATTTAGGAAAGATCTCTGCAGAGAACAGTGATTCCGCAGATTAAGAGTCATCAAAGGGAGACATAGAATCAAGGAGAGAACAATAGAGTTGGACCCATGTAATGAAAGGATGGGTATGGACTAGGATGGATACCCTGTTGGGCTTTTCCCTTAATGTTTATACTGCTGAAAAGAGTCGACCAGCTCAGCGTTATGAACCCCAAGTGAACTAGCAACAAAGCAGATGGAGTTCATGTTCCCTTTAGTACAGTGCTGCCACCTTGTGGTTTAGTTATTAATTGCCGAGCCAGAGACAAAAGTCAAAACCCAAGCTATTGTGCAGATGGAAATACTGAGAAGACTGGTAATCAGCCCCTCTCTTTACATGCAATTCAAAACCTAAGAAGAAAATTCAGTACCAACATCCCATGCATACCAAGAAAGAGTTCACTAGAAGCACATCATCCTGGGCTGTCATTAACATGAACAGGTAAACTTTTAAAAATATACATTGCTTGAAATCTAAACCAGTAGCTATTATGAGTGTTCAAAGAACCTCGTAATCAGGGACAGGCCGGATCAGCTACCTACTGCTGTGGCTTTGTTAACAATGTCGGCATGTCTTGTTAAGAGTAGCTATCAACCCCAGTGATTTGCCATGTCAGGAAATAGCCCAATTCCACCCAAGTTAGTCTTGTGTTGAAGGTCAGGGCTGGGAGAAGACCTGGGGTCTGTTCAGAGCCCTGTGCAACAATGAGCAAACCTCACTGTCTCTCTGTGCCTACCTGGGGAAGGAGCGTAAGCACTTCCTGGCTGAGGAGCAGAGAAGCTAGTGATGAACACCACAGAAAAGCTCATGAATAAACCGACAGGATGCAGTTTTAAACCTGTTCAAAAGCAGGTTGGACTGTTGCCTTGTAATGGATGAACAAAATCTTAAAATGTTAGATGCCCAAACTACGGCACCTGAGGGGTATCTACGTGTGTGTGCATAAAATTATATGCACAGTTACGTACACACCCACACTCCCCTCTGATGGATTGCTGTGATAACGTCATGCCCCCGAACACTACAATCTCTGAATGCCCCATGACACTTCCATAATGAGATGTTATTCTAAGAGAAAATATCTGCTTCCAACAGGGTCACCCTGTAATTTACAGCCAAACATCATCCTAATGAGGGGGATCTCAACTGGCAGAAACACACATCCCAAGCCTTCCTCAATTACCAGGCAATCAGCGGGCCCGAGATGGAGTTATTACTGTATGCAGCATCCAGTTGGAATGATTAACGTTTGCCCATGCGGCTAGGAGGCAGCTGATTACAGATCCACAATAAAAAGCCATCTCAATGGCTGTTTGTGTCATTCATGAGGAGGACTTTTTTACACACACACACACGCTCCTGAAAAAAAACAACGACATTAGAAATGAGGATTTCCTACTGGAAACTAAACATTCCATCCGCAGAAAATGGCAGCTGCTCTATATTCTTGTGTCTCATCAAAAGAGGAGGAAAACTCTTTTGTCCTAATGAAAACATGAATGAGTTAAGATAAAGGTTTGCAGCCAGCTGGCTGCACCATTGTGCACAAGAGATAACATGCTGCAGGGAGAGATGCCGTTTTTAGCTTGCTGCTGTCTTTTGTTTACTTACAAATATATACTCGTTTAAATGAGAACTTCCAGTCAGCGTTCCTTTTCAACCGGTTAAAGCACCAGATCAAAGAGAAAGAGCTTGTTAGTAAATATTGGTTTGTACCCAAAAACAGAAATAATGCAACAAACACAACTCCTGGCTAGCAGCTTCCCTGCAACACACCCACTCAATTTCACACTGCAGGAAGCAGGGATGAGTTGGACTTTTTGAATAGGAAACAGATGACTCTTCTAATCTGTATTAGATGGTCTGTGAGTACCTACGCGGGGAACAAAAAATTAAAAATGGGCTCATCTATCAAGGAGACAAAAGTATGACATCTAATGGCTGGAATCTGAAGCTAGACAAATTCAGGTTGGAAAGAAGATGAAATTTTTTAACCGTGAGGGTAATTAACCGTTGGTTCAATTTACCCAGGGCTGTGATGGATTCTCCGACACTAGCAATTTTTAAATCAAGATTGGATATTTGTCTAAAAGATCTGCTTGAGTTCAAACAGGAATTATTTCAGGGAAGTCCTATGGTGTGTTATACGGGAAGTTAGATGAGATGATCACAATGGTCCTTTCCAGCTTTAGAATCTATTAATGCAGATTGGACACAACTCCTGAGTTCTGGAGTAAAAAGATTGCCATGAAGAGGCATGAATTTCCAATGCTCCAATGCCCAGTCATAGGAGGTTGGTGAATCAGTGTAACTGTAGTATTAATAAAAGGGTGTAACCAAGGTTAAGTTCTCAATAGCTGCAAGAGTGCCCCCTAAAGATCACCCTGCCCACTCTTAGAAGACAAGCATGTACGAAGCCCGCCTAAGTACATGCAACCCCATGAAAACAATAGACAAACACAATCCCAACACCTCCCTGCCAACCCTGTAAGTTACACATGCTGTTCTAAGTCAAATCAATGCATTTTTATGAATAAATCTCTCCCCTCCACTGCTGTCACGCCTTATGCCCACATTCTCTCTGCTGGCGAAGCCTGAGTTGAGTCTAGCCAACAGTATTGCATGCGTCAGGCAGCTCAGTCATTTTTGTGATGCTACCTTGGAGAGTCTTTGGTGAGCACGGGGGCTACAGGACTTCACTCGCACCCCAGGGCTTTGCCATCCCAATGCACCCTCCTTGCAATCAGTTGGGTTATTCTGGGTACTGAGGGGTGGCAGGGAAGCTGTTTTCATTAGCAGTCTTTGGGCTGGTTCAAGCCATTTCTTCAAATGCCCCATTTGCTGCTCTCCTCTAGTGTTTTTCCTGTTTTCATTTCATTTTGTGCAGCACTCAGGTTAAAATGTTTTAGAAGTAGTTCTGAGTAACCACCGTTTCAAGTCACTCGCAATAGAAGAAGGTTTGTTTTCCAAAATGGTTTCTTCATGTCAAGGTGGTGGATGGAGCAGGCTTGTTAACTCCTGGTGAAAGATCAGATCCTGTAAGTGGAACTAAACAGCAGAATCTAACATCTTCACAGCCTTGTCAACATCAACTACAAGAAGGTAGGAGTTCTCCTTATGCCTTGTAAAGGCCAGAGCCATTCGCACAGCAGGGACACAGTGTCTCCAAGTAAACATCAATATTCATGTGAAACTCGGGAACAGAACAAAAGCCAAAACATATCTTGAAAGAGATCATCTAATATCAGAGCTGGCACGTCCCCATATCTCTTGCCACGGTGAAAGCCAGACCCTTTAGCTCCACTGTCTCTAAAAAGCTGTGAGATCAATAAGAACCTTTTATTTTCTAGCTAAAGCCCAGCAAGGGTCTGGCATTTTACCACCTGCCCTTGATTTTTCCATGGCTCTCAGGAAGGTCTGAACAACAGGTTGGCAATACTCTGCATGATTCGATTTGTGCATAAAAGACTGAGAGAGCTGCCAGACATACACGAGCAGTGTGAAATGACAGGCTGGAATGACGTCAATCAGACCTGTGTTCTAAAGTAGCCGAGAGCAGGGACATGCTCATGCCATTCTACTTTCACATACATAAACCAGCAGAAACGTCTCTTCTTGCTTCCTGCGAGAATTGCATTAAGAGATTATCCAACTCGCTGGATGCCTGTAGTCCCTAGAAACAACACTGTAGAAAAGGATTGCGTACACTGTGGGATTTCTCAAGCTGTCGCCCACCCCTGTCTTCATAAATACTGACCCTGGGTCCAGGTATAGGAACAGACTCCTCCTCAGCACCCCTGCTGATGTACAGATTTACTGCATAATTTCCCCCTTTGGAGCTGTCTTGTATGAGATGGATGGATTAATCTATACCTCAGCGCTCCTGATAATTCACTTAACTGTATTAAAACAAGAGCATTGACTTTTTACAGCCACTAATCTAGATACATTTACTGGCACATTGATCCACCTATCCTAGGAACAGCTGGGGAGTCTGTGAAAGGCAGTAGCAAGGGGCTGTCTCTTGCACATTGCTCTCATGATATGACAGGCCTGGCCGCCGCCTCGGAACAGGGAGAGCTTCTGCGGTCAGATTTTCTACCAGAAAAATCACAGCCCCCAGGGGAATTGGGAAGCCTAGAACTTCAAAACACTGCAGTTAGAAACGCCTTCCCATTCTTGAAGCCGCTTGGAGAGTGCCATATATTGCCACTGGCTGCAGAGCAGCCCCTGCCTGTTAGTTTCAAGACACCGCTTGAAAGGAAAACAATAATGTAAGCTGGAGGTGGCGGCTTAAGTGGATTAACCATCAGATCTGAAATGCCAAGAAAGCCTGCCAGGGCCAAGTCTCCCGCCATTCTTCCTTCAGATACAGGCATAGTGGAGGAAGGTTCTCTTCCAGGCAGTTCATTGTTTATGAAGCTTTTAGAGGAGACCTTAAGAAATGAGTTCTGGGATTTTCAAAGGAACCTAATGGAATTAAGCACTGAACTTCCCACTGAAATTCAGTGGGTAGCTAACTCCCTTAGACCGCACTGGAAATCTCAGTGGCATACGATGGACCAGGCCAAGCATACCAATAGCACTCCATTTTTCATAAGTGTAGTGTCCATAGCACAAACTCCCCTTGCTGTTACTGTTGGGCCATGTATGATCTGATGGAAGTTGTCAGCAAAGCACCAGTACTCGCTGAGCACTAACGCTGTACGCTGTACGTCAATCTAAATTATGCTAGTTGTTACGTAAGATATGTAACTTAAGTCAACATAACTTACATCGACTTAAAGCGGTGTCTACACCGAGCTACGTCGACGGGAGAGTGTCAGTGGATGGATTAATTAAGTTGGTGGATTAATTAAGGTCTCTCCCATCGACTTATCGCATCTTCACCTGACCCGCCAAATCGACGCTGCTGCATCAATTGCAGCAGTGCTGATTTAGCCGCATAGTGAAGACAAGCCCTGACAAAGACACAAGCAGAGTTAGAGAGATACCGTGACACCTATTTCCAAAGCCTGTTCTGAAATGTCTTAGTCTGTACGTTCTCTGGTGGTGTTAGAACAAAGGGCTGTGGTTTCCAGATAAAATACAAATTAAAACAATAAAGCAAATCTGTGATACAGAGGAACTGTAAGCACACCCAACCCTGCGAATTTTACATGAAGTTATAAGGCTACATGGCTAGCATCACAAGTCATGCTCATCCACAAGGGGTAACAATGTTTCGGCCTTTTTCGGGATGACAATATAACTGAAAGACCCACACAAACATGGGAAAACTACCTAGAAAGGGGGAGTAGTCAAACTGACACTATGCCATGTGCTGTCAAATGCACAAAGCAAACAATAGGAAACAAAACAGAATTGTTTTTCCTCTCACTTTTTTCCAGTTACAGCAATCTTAGGTGTTACTGGTAGCTATAGTAGGCAAACCCAAAGGAGAAGGAGGTGTAATTTTTAAACTGATGTTCCCCTTTAATTGCAAAAGGCAGGAAAAATGGCGGGAAAAGGGATATTTAGCAAGTTCCAGTTCTGACTTGACATAGAGCTTACTAGTAACTGTATGTATATATATCTCCTCACTATATGTTCCATTCTATGCATCCGATGAAGTGGACTGTAGCCCACAAAAGCTTATGCTCAAATAAATGTTAGTCTCTAAGGTGCCACAAGTACTCCTGTTCTTTTTACTAGTAACTGTAGTTGTCATTCACTGGGTGAGAAAACCATTTCCCCTTAGCTATGTCTTCACACCTTTATTTACCTTGCAAAAGCTGTCTTGCCACCTACCCAGGGGGTGGGGGAGAGGGAAGCCAGACTCATTGGTCTACCCTTGCAGCAATGAATTTCATACGAGGCTCTTCTCTGCATGCTATATTCAAGACCTCCTCCTTGAACCTTTTCCTGATGGACATCTGCACTATGACACCAGTTGCCTATAGCTAAGCTCCTAGACAGAGATCATACCCTGACTTCGCTGTGGTAGCCCCTCAAGTGCAAGAACCACTGTTGGCTTCTATATATGACTCCACTACCTCTAAATGCCCCTCATTCAGCTTTTTCATTTATTATCTGCTGTGGTCTTTTTTAATGTAATGCCCATGTTTTAACTGTTAAAGACAATACTTATTTACATTCAAAAGCAAGTGCTGAAACTTGTAGCTCCTCCTAAGATTATAGAGAATTCTTCACTCTGCTTAAAGCAACTGCGGTTAAGTGGTTTGGACAGGCCCTAGAGACAAGAGTTCAGTGCCACACAAACAAGATCTCTCTCCTGACTGGTAGATATTGGCACCTGCACAGCAAAGGTACAGGCCCCCAAACCACTCACATGGTGGTTGTATCTGAAATCACTGAAGCTCAAGAATCCCAAGGTCTCTTCTTGCCGTTGCATCAGACAGAGCAATTAGGGACGTGGTATCGTATAAACTTTATGGCACATTTTTAACTCTTATTGAGGAATATGCAAGATATGAACCCTGAGCCTTTTGCACCCATCAAAGGGCAACAGAATGGTGCTGAAGAACTCCGACCCAGGAGAGCAATAAATGAGCGCAGGGCCCTCAGAAAGGGGCTCAAATCACCTAAGCTAAGCACTTTCATAAAGACTAGAGGAAACTCTGGGGGCAAATCTAATCGGATTGAGACTCCTTCCACCACTGTCAAATCAAGAGGAAAGCAAGCTTGGGGAGAATGGCAGGAGATTGCCAACCGCGTTACAATTCCATGGGCAAGACTCTCAATTGATGTCAGCCTGCTCTCTGTCTGTGTACTGCACACAAGTACAAAGAGAAGCAAGACTTCCATGATAGCAACACCCACGAGTGCAAGGTTTTTATTTGTCCTGGGAAAAGGGAGCAATCTCATGGCATCTCACTTGCACCTGTAACTGCACTGGCTCTGAATTTCCTTAGAAAGCCTGAGTTTGTTTTCATTTAGTACAGACGTCCCCACAAAGGTGCTCAATGCCTGGCTTGAAGAGCCACTGTCTGGATGGGAAACCTCCTCCCCTCTTGCCCCATCTTTAGATATTAAAATTACGAAAAATGAGGAATAACTCAGTGATGGTGCTGGGAGTGCTCCAGGACCGCCTGCGGCCCTGCATCAGGCAGTGCCGTTCTCATGGCTGAGGCGAGCCGGATGTGACTCATTTAGGAGTCAATGAGTACAGCTCCTGACCTGGCTGGAAGAGGCACTGACACTACCATGCTCCTCTCTTTGCAGGAGCTGAGCAGCACAGCATTCCCAGCTCAGAGCCCAAGCTGCGATTCCTCCCGGGGGTCCCCCCACTTGACCGACTGGATGGCTGGGGATAACCGTGTAACAGTTAAATGACCTCCGGTGCCAATGAAGAGTTCTTAGTGGTTTACCGAGAGAGAGAGCGCGCACGGGAACACCTGGCACTTGGCAGAGCTCAGATGGTAACATCCAACATATTCTCAGGGATCAACCCTGAATTAAACAAGCTAATATCGGAAATGAAGGGAAGACAACAACAAGCCTACTGGGTGTCAGCAGAGCTCAACACTTCTGTAATTGCCAACAGAACCCACAGTCTCCGAAAGAAACAGGAGATGCCTTTTGAGAGGACAGTGGCAGCATTTCACCATCTGCCTAGTAGGGCTGGGCAATTACAGAATGAGATTGAATTTCACAGTTATCCAATTTATCTGTGTTCATTATCTGAGACAGGAGAACTGGGCTGGGGAGTAATTCTCGAGTCTAAGCCAGGGAGAAAGAATCAAGAGATAGCTGACTCACTGGCTGATTTCAATGCCAGCCCCACTGAGGCACCAGACACCATTTCATAACCACCGCAGTGCAAAGGGTGACTGGGCAAGCCAGAAAGCTGATCAATATTTCTTTTCAAATCAGTAAATCTATTAAAGAAAAATATTGTAATATGCCTCCAATCCTGTTTCTTGACTCCCGTCATGCACAAGTGCTGATTCACAGCAAAATTGTATTTTCATTGCCCTCTACCCTTCAAAAATTCAAACAAACAAGTTGACATTCCTTTTACTCCAGTGTGGCTCTTTAATGCAGCATTTTGCTAAATTGGTTTGGAAATGGAGGCAGATGTACAAACCAAGAAAAGGTCTGGCGTAAACTGAAATTTTACTTCTATAAAGGTTTCCAGTGGAAGATTCACGTGGTGGAGAAATCTACAAAGACACAGAGAATGTGAGTGTGTTGGAGAAATATGCCACTCCCCGCTCTTTATGGGGGCTGAATGTTCCCCAGTAGACACATCCATAAGGAAGTGGGACACTGAGTGCATTTAGGAACTCTCAGGATTCCTGATTACCTGCCCTGTTACAAGTATGAAGTGCATTTGAGGTACGTTACCATTGGATTGGAGTCTGCAATCAGGTCACGTAGGGAATCCAGGAATCCCTGATCCTCCACCATTTGGGCATTGATGTCATGCAGCTTTGCCACGCAGACGGCTGCCGTCTTCCGCACATAAGGGTCTTCATCCTTCAGACACTTCCGGAGTGGCTCGCACAAATACTCAGTGATCTTATCCACACGGATGCATCCCATAGTACGGACTGCCAGAGCACGGATCAGCGGATTTGGATCTTCACAGTCCTGCAGAGGAAGCAACAGCAACAAGTGAGTTTGTAAAGCAAGCCACTGATGTTTTTCACCATAGCTGCTGAAAACTGGGATCAGGATGTTCTGATTTTACCCTGCCTAGACAATGGGTCCTCCCACTAGAGAAAGGCAATTTTCTGGTCCAGGACAAAAGGCTGGGAAAGCTTACTGGTTCTGAAAACTTTCCTTACTGGTTCTCAGTGGTTTCTAGCCCTGGCAGCTTGCAGATAATGAAGTCATATTCTCAATGCCATTTATTTTTCCTCACCCAAAGCTTCAGCTGACATGACTTGATCACCCAATCTCAAGAACAGTAAGCTAGAGAGGAATGCTTTTGCCATGTGAAAGCCGGGAATTCTTAGAACACACTGATTTCTAGCCCTGGTGGTTTGAGGTAGTGACTGCTAAAATCGTGTGAGAATTCAAATAGATGGAAGATGGCAATTAACATAATGGGACTTTTTTCCAAGCCAATTTCTCATAGACCTACAGAACTAGAAATAAATGTGCTACATAGTGTCACCATGAAACTGGGGTTCACAGCCATGGTAGTTTGCAATGCATCAGACCTTAGCTATCACAGATCTCTCAGCCTAGCAGTGCTTGTGTGTGTGGGAGGGTGGGGTGCAGAACTGGACACAGTAGATCTCACACCTCAAGACCAATGTCATTTTAACCCGATTTTAGAAATTCGGCCTCTGTTTCTGCTAATTACCAGCAGGATTCATCTATATTGTTAACAAAGTGCTTCAAAATTCAGTAGACAAAAGACCGAAGCATGAAAGCCCCCAACAACATGAGACACGCTTACCTTGCGCTATTTCATCTCTTATGATGGAAAAACACCTGAAAGGGACTGATTTTCAGATGTATACATGGAAGTGATTCTCTGACAGATGCGTTCAACTCCTGGAAGTCAGGAACTGTAACTCAGATGGTGACTTAGCCTGAACTGTTCCAAACTACGCTACCGCCCATCAAAACTCACCCCCCATAACACATTAGAGGGGGAATTTTAAAGCAGGAAAAGAAGGAGGTCAGAAAGTGCTACATCACTTACTAATAAGAGATAATGGATAACTACATTCTGCCCCATGAGTCTGCTCAAGTAGGGAGCTGCACCTTCACAGCTGACCTTGGAAAGCAGATGTCCCTTCTGAACTTGGTCCCCCCCAACCCCGCAGCAGCAAGCTCACATCCTCCTGCCACACCAAAAGCTTAGAAACATGCTCTGACTTATTTACTGGTACTCTTTGGATGTTGGCAGGTCAATTCAATTCTATGTAGAGCATTAAGCCACAGTATACCTAGGAAATAAGTTCTTTTAGCCAAGTGTGTTAGAAGATGTAGATATAAATGACATGGTAAAAGTATGTGAAATAATGAACAGTACAAAAAAAGGTGGATCAGACTCTGTTATTTACTCTGATGACACAAGAAAACAGGGGAACAATCAATGAAATTGAAAGGTAGGTAATTTAAAACTGATAAAAGGAAATACTGTTCTAAATAATGAACAGTTAACCTGGGGAACTCATTGCCACAAGGTATTGAGGCAAAGATGTTAGCGGGATTCAAAAGAGGACTAGACATTTCTATGGATAACCAGAAAGTCCAGAGTTATAATAAAGGCTAAAACATGAACTAGAACTCTGGAAGGAACATAAACCCTCCTGCCTCAGGACATAAGCCACCCTCTAACTGATGGGGGTCAGTAAAACTTACTCTGGGTGGTCCTCTCAGAACCACCTACTACCAGGCTTATGCAGCTTCCTCTGAAGCACCAGACACTTGTCACTGTCGGATATGGGCTACTGGACTGGAGGGACCTCAGGTCTGAGACAGCAAAGCAATTCTCAATTTCCTGCACCCCCACAGGAGTCCCACACGAGCCCAAAGACTGGGGAGTACAAGTATGTAGATTACCTGCAGCCTAGAAGAAGCACATGCCAAACAGAGCATGAGACTGAGAATATATTATTGCCCTTATATAAATCGATGGTGCGCCCACATCTCGAATACTGCGTACAGATGTGGTCTCCTCATCTTAAAAAAGATATACTGGCACTAGAAAAGGTTCAGAAAAGGGCAACTAGGGGTTTGGAACGGGTCCCATATGAGGAGAGATTAAAGAGGCTAGGACTCTTCAGCTTGGAAAAGAGGAGACTAAGGGGGGATATGATAGAGGTCTATAAAATCATGAGTGATGTGGAGAAAGTGGATAAGGAAAAGTTATTTACTTATTCCCATAATATAAGAACAGTTGTAGGGGGGGAGGGATAGCTCAGTGGTTTGAGCATTGGCCTGTTAAACCCAGGGTTGTGAGTTCAATCCTTGAGGGGGCCACTTAGGGATCTGGGGCAAAATTGGTCCTGCTAGTGAAGGCAGGGGGCTGGACTTGATGACCCTTCGGGGTCCCTTCCAGCTCTATGAGATAGGTATATCTCCAGATATTATTATAAGAACTAGGGGGGCACCAAATGAAATTAATAGGCAGCAGGTTTAAAACAAATAAAAGGAAGTTCTTCTTCACGCAGCGCACAGTCAACTTGTGGAACTCCTTACCTGAGGAGGTTGTGAAGGCTAGGACTATAACAGGGTTTAAAAGAGAACTGGATAAATTCATGGTGATTAAGTCCATGAATGGTGTCCCTAGCCTCTGTTTGTCAGAGGGTGGAGATGGATGGCAGGAGAGAGATCACTTGATCATTACCTGTTAGGTTCACTCCCTCTGGGGCACCTGGCATTGGCCACTGTCAGTAGACAGGATACTGGGCTGGATGGACCTTTGGTCTGACCCAGTACGGCCGTTCTTACGTAAAGCACATTGACACGAACTGTATGAGGCTGTTTTCTGATGAGCCCTGGGCCAAATTACCTTCACAAAGCTGTTGACAGCCATAATGGCCATATCCGGCTGACTCTTGGCATAGTTCATTAGGTAGAGGTACACCAGCTTCTTCAGCTCCAGGTTGTCGGTCTGCATGCAGTTCACCACGTCTGGAAAGAGTGAGCTGGATAAAAGGAGAGTGGAGGGAGGGGAAAGCAAAGAAGTCAGATGAACTGTCGCACGAAGGGTAAATGACCCGATTGACTGCACGACAGTGGAATCACCGGAGGCTAGGGAAAGTCTGGAGTTCTGCTGTAGCTACTCTATTATATGTTCAAATCAGAGGGCACTTTCCGCCCCAAACATAGTTTGGAGACGATTTTATAATAGTTTAATCATTTAATCTCCTCCTGTGTTTTAATATAAACCAGTGCCTAGAGCAAGTAAAATAAAATGCTCTTATAGAAGATGTATCTGATTATAATGTTGACTGAACAATGTTAACATCACGTCTAGTTCTGGGGTTCACCTGAAACAACAGGGAACAGAGCAACACTTCACAGTGTTTAGTAGGGGACAGGAGAACCGATTTAGACTGAACTGTAAACCAAATTTCAGCCCAGTATAATCTAAAACAATTAAGAGATTTAACCACAGCTCATATAAATACCAAGTAGCAATCTGTAAGCAGCATTTCAGAGGAAGGTTATACTGGATTACTGCATCTCTCAGGTGAGTTATGCAGATCTCAAAGCTAATGGGTCCTGGGCCTTGCGGTACTTGAAAGGTGCTGTCTCTTCAGTTCATTATCTCCTCTGTCCTGCAGTGAAGTCATAATGCTAATTTGCAACCTTACATTCCTTTCCCTGGCAACAGACCATGAACCCAAGATTATGACGACTTTACTGCAGGATACAGGAGAATCTGGAAGCCTTGACTGAAGCAAGTTGCTGCAAAGACGACACAAGAATACTTATAGCTATTTGCCTTTTGTATAAGCATTCCTCTTTAGGAGTTTGATGCCGTGTCAAAGGCCCAGTTTGATGACTGTTAGTTCAAATCATAACATTGTCTGATAACGACTGGCATACAATCATCTGAAAACAATACCTCTGAGTTGCCTTTTTAAACTAAAAACAAAACCCCCATCTAGGCTAACAAGTGGATTAAAAAAATGTCAACCCAGATAGGACATCTAACATAGCTAAACTACGAACAGGTTTTGTTTAACAAGCCTTTGGCTAAACCAGCACTGGAGAATACTTTTTAATTCTGTGCAGTAATTTATTGCCCATTTAAGTGAAAAGCTAGAACTGGTTTGAACCAAGCAAAGTGCTAGCAAGCTTCTTCCCGATCACCACCACCACCTTCCAGCAACCAAATAAAGCACTTGATCCTGGCCTATGATGCCTCTACTCTTCCAGCCCTGGAGTTCCCCCCAAAAAAGACTGCCCATTCATTCCCAGTTTAGGACAGTATGATGGACAACTATCCATAGAAATTAAGAGGAGACCAGCAAGATAGAGTATTGGACTGGGACTCAGAAGACCAGGGTTCTATTCCTAGCTCTGCCACTGGCCTGCTGAGTAACCTTGGGCAAGTCACTTCCCCACTCCGTGCCTCAGTTTCCCCATCTGCAACATGGGCATGATCCTGCCCTCTTTCATAAAGTGCTTTGAGACCTACTGGTGAAGAGTGCTATATAAGAGCTAAATGCATTTCACTTGTAACTGGGTCAGAATTAGTAACAAGGTTTCCAGATGTTCAGAATCCATCAAACCTCCCAAATGATTGTGTGAATTCAAATGCCGTCACAGTGTCTCAGGACAGAAAGGCTCCCACACAGGAGATGATGAAGTTAGAGACCATATGGGAGAGGGAAAAAGCCTTTACCTGACATCCTTCCCCACAGTCATGGCAGCAATAACCTTCTTCACCGCTTCTTTCCTCTTCTCTTTCTTCTCATTGTTGAGTTCAGCCTTCAGTTCAAAGATCTCTCCTGCAAGGAGACAGAACAGTCTGAATTTCATGAAACCAGTGGATCTAGCTTTAGAGTTACCTGGAAAGTGACTTGTGCTCCCATCAATGCTGAAATGCTGCTTCCATCATCTTTGGGCTAGTGGATGATTCATGAGGTTATAGGAGGCCCCAGAAGACCTGCAGCATGAGCTGCACTGGGGAAAATAGAAAACCACCAAATGGGAGGCCCAAATTTGATAGCCTGGGGCAGAAGAGACCAGCAACGAGTCAGAGTGATTAGCCTTTGGAGCAGAGCTTGGGGAGGAAGCGACCCAACATTGCTCAGCCCCATTCACCAGTTAAACAGCAGTGCTGATGAGCTCCTAAGCTTGGTAACAGTGAGCTTAAGAATGTCTGGGGGTGGTTGTTCAGCCATGAGAAACAAGGTGATCTTCTGTGCTTTAACAATGGTGTGGCGGACACGGCCGCAAAGAAAAATGCTAATAAAAGCCACAATGTATGTCAGAATCTCACCACTTTCCAGGGCACTAAACCACATCACTAAATTAGCCGCTGAGAAAGAGCACAAAGAAACTATCATATAACAAGGATCAAAAAGATCCAGGGTGCAGAGAGGGGAGACACTGGACTAGAACGTGTAAGAAATTGTGGCTCAGTTTAGCTAAGAATTCTGCCCAGACTTTCCTAGCTTCATTCTTGTCACTGTTTGCTTCCTGCAAGCACAAGTGAGTGAACAGTGGGATGACACAGATCACTGTGCAATACAAGCACGGCAGGACCAGCAGCGTCAAAAATAGGGAAGGACGATTTTAGTCAAACAAAAAACCAAAAACCAGGTGAGACAAAAAGATAGAACAAGCAAAGACACTCAAGGAAGAATCATGCCTGGATTCGGAAACCACCTATAAAATAACTGAAGAGACCCTTCCTGAGATTAATTCTTCCAGCTATACCCTTGAGCAAAATCAGTTGAGGCCTTAACTCTGCTCAGACAGCAGCTGTAGGACACGGCTGGTTTGGAAAGGAAGCAAACCCTTCCCTCACTGGCAGCTGATTTCCCAGAATAGGCATCACTATCATCAGAAACCACAAGGCACCTAACAAGGACACATAGCATAGAAGGGGTCAAGGGTAAAATCAGGGGTGAGCTTTTGTGGAGGATCAAAGCACGCCTGGCAATGCTACACTCTAGCTCAAACCTTTGCTCCACACAGACCAATGCAGACAAATTACTGTAGGATTCTCCTTGAGAGCCCATGATTGCAATATAGAAGGGCTGAATGGTATGAGAGGTGCCTGTTTCCCAGATGTTTGTGTGAGTCTAAAAATATCTGGCAGAGCCAAAAGCATTTTTGGGGGGTGGAGGGTGGCCTTTGGAGTAGGAACAAGGACATGGATTTCCAATCTGAAAGCATAATAGCAAACAGTTATGAGAACAAAGCTGCATTTTCCATCCCAGCAGATTTTCTGGTTTCTCTTGATCGCTGTTCAAACAGGAAAAGGAACGGTCAAGCCAGGAGTCTATTTGTGACAACAGTCCCTTTGGGACGGAAAGTTGTGCTGTTGATTCCACCACGCCAGACTGCAGGTGGAGGAAATGAAGGCAATTATCTAAACCGCAAACAAAATATGGCAAGGGATTTGAAAACTATAAAGAACACATTGAGGAAACTGATTCTTGAGCATCAGGCACTATTGCTGATCTTGTTTAAAAGCCAGTAATGCGATATGGGCCAGTGAAACCTGCTTGGCATTTCATACCAACTCATTTAAAAGAAGACTGCAATCAATATCCTTAAAGATGTTTTATTCCAAATGGCATTTTTAGGACAGCCTAGCAGGCAGGCATGTCTGGGAAAAAGGCAAAGCAGCCTAGCATGCTGAGAGATACATAAATCCTACTTTTCTCCCTAAACATTAGCTCAGTTCGTGAAGCCTAGCAAGTGCCGTTTGATTCACAAATACACTGGGTGCCAAGAGCTTTGATCAGGCAAGACCAGGAAGTCAAAAAGGAATGAACTGCAAAGATGATAGTCATAAACTATATGCCCTCTCACTTCCTCTGACGATGGGCCATTATGTTAGCAAGCCACAGTTTCCATAGGAAACAGCAGCAGCAGCAGAATTGGCTTGTAGAAAGATGCATTAAAGGTGCTGAGTTGTTATAAATGACTTCTATAATGCTGTAAATTCACAGAATAAGGTATGTTCCCTGCCCTAGTGCCAATGACTCAAGCAGGCCATTGGAAAGGAGCAGAAGTTACTGTTCTGAAGAACAATGTTGTGGCTGCTGCCATTGCCAGCCATCTGAGAAAGACATCCAGCTCATAACTCTTATTGAGAGCCCGTCTGAGAGTCCGACTGAGCCAGTATGCAGCACCAGCATTTTCCTTGTGTCTGCATCAGTTTCTGTGGAATGTACACTTCTGGTTTTTTTTTTTAAAGGTTATGGCAATCTTATAACCATCCCAGTGAGATCCAATTTCCTGCTACCTGGCTGAATCTGCAGCTAGGGCTGTCATTTCTCTCTAAGGGCTCATCTACATGGGGACACTCAGGAAAGTTGCTCCAAATTAACTTCTAAAATGGATTAGTTAAATCCTATTAAATCCCCGTGTGGACACACTTATTCAAAATTAAAGTGGCCTTAATTCAGTTTAGATGTATTTACTGTGAATTAAGCTAACACCAAATTAAAACCACTTTAATTCTGAGTAAGAACATCCACACAGGGATTTACTGCAGTTTAACTAAACCACTTTAAATTCACACCTTTCGTTAATCTGAATTCACTTTCCTGAGTCAATAGGGTGCTCGCTCTGAAGCATAATGACAACACAAATGGCAATGTGGACCATTCAACAGAAACATTTAGACATTCTGACACAGTGGAAGGAGCTAGAGACAAAAATCAACATTTTCCCCCAATCCAGACTCCGATCTGCAGCCACAACAAAACGCAGGATCAATTCAGTAGCACTAACGTCCATAGAAAAGGTAGAGTTTGGAGGGCTTGGAGTTAATGGTCTGTATTTACTGCTAGTCCTTTAGGCCAGAGTTTAAGAGCAAGACAAATGACTCCACAGTGGTGGAGTAAGGGAACGCCTCCCTGAAGTGTGCATCATGACTACTTTATACCCATGATCCACGCTATTTCAGAAACACTACCTCTTTCAACAAGGTGTTCTGGATGATCACTAGGGCAAAGTGACACCCATGGTTACAGTAAAGTCATGTGGAGCACAGGGGTGAGGAGTTTGGTTGGGGGAGGGATGAATTGGATATCTGGCTCTTCTGGTAGATTTCTCCATGGATTTTGAGAAGGCAGCAAAAGAGGACCCACAACTTTTTAGAAAAGAGTCTGTTGTGAGCTCATAACAAGCCTTCCAAATGGCTAAAAATGTGCACATATAAATGCCCAGACCCTTCAAGCCTATTCTTCACCACCACCCAACCCAAGCACATGTCTAGTTGTCTGACTGGACAACTGTCCATGGTCCTGAACCCTTCAATCCAGCCCTAAACCTACAAACAAGTCACTGTACATTTCAAATCTCCAAGTTTTGCTTCCCTGATGCTCCGGAAAATCAGGGAGTCAGGAAATTTTGTGCATTGCAAAACTATTCAGCACTTCAGTCCTGCCTTTTGATGCTACCAGAGGAAAAGGGGGAAGGAGGGGCTCAGTGACTGTTTCATGGCCTACTTTTGAAGAACTTCTCCCTGGATGATTGAGAGGAGAAATGGGGACAAAGCTAACAGGAGAGCACAAATTCTTCCAAGTGGAGTTCCAAAAAGCCACTTTAAAATGATAGGTATCAGAGGGGTAGCCGTGTTAGTCTGGATCTGCTTTTAAAATGATAGCCACCCAGCATCTCCAGGAACCTGCAATATTTTGTAAGAGTTTAAAGCTAACCTTTTTTATTGGTTGTGAAATACTTGGAGTCTGTCATGGTTCCGATTCCTTAGCACACCTGTAAGAACAATGAACATGTGAATAAAAGTTGCAGTTGCTGTCGACCACTATGCAAACCACACACGCAGAGAAACAAGGCTTAGCAGGAATACTGTAAGGGAAAAAGCAAGGGTTCTGTACATACAACCTTTGTGCTGCACCAACTAGTGAGGTAACTTAGCAAATACTTTTTTTTAATCAAGGAAGTTTCAACTGAAGTTTGCTGGCAAAACACGGCAGTTTGGTTTTGATGGGGCAGAAAAGGGGTTCAACAATCTCCCACCCTGTTCTTTCAGTCCTCCCTGGTGGGGATGTTTTTAATTATACTGAGGGAGAGGACCTTATGTGTTCTCTAGATATTTCATTCACCTCCTCCCCTCAAAAGTGAGGTTATACTTAAGAAGTGTTCATTTATGGAAACAGATTCACGTTTCAAAACAACCCATTTCAGACAATGGAGGGACATAAGTAAGGAAAGGGTAGTCTTTTTGGGGTTGCATCACAGAAGTACACCTCTACCCCGATATAACACGACCCGATATAATACGAATTCGGATATAACACGGTAAAACAGTGCTCCGGGAGGGTGGGGGGCGGGGCTGCGCACTCCAGTGGATCAAAGCAAGTTTGATATAACGTGGTTTCACCTATAACACGGTAAGATTTTTTGGCTCCCAAGGACAGCGTTATATCGAGGTAGAGGTGTAACTGCAAAACAGACCGTTCCCCACTTGCATCAAAAAAACATTTTCCCTCATTCCTCATACACAAAGCATCACTTTTAAAAAAAGTGTTTTACAAGAAACTTATGGAAGCTTGAAGCTGAAATCTTTTCCATCTCACTGCCACGCCATCTGGACGCTGGCCTGTTACTGTAGGGCTGCACTGCAAATGCTGGTTTGCTGTTATAGGTACGTTGGTCATGAGGACCAGGTTGCATGGGGACACGTTGGTCTGTTACTATAGGACTCCAGTCAGAATGGCTTCCCGACTACTTGCACTTCTTTGTTTCACAAAACGGAGTGGATTACCAACAACATGTACAAATTATAGGGACGTCACAAACATATCAGGAAGAATGTAGAATCCATTTCACATTTTTTTTTAAATGTGATTGGTGACGGCCAGGGAGGAAAGAGACTCTCCCACAAACTTTTAAACAGTACCTGGGGGAAAGACAAGCACGGGAGAAAGAAGTCTTTATTTCTTTTGATTATGAAATGAGTATCACAGCCGAAAACCTGAAATACAACTTGCCCCTATAATTATCCAATCAACTCCTTTCCTAATTTTTCTCCCTCTCCTTTCCTATTTTTGTCTGATCTCCTTTCTTGTCTTATGTGCATTTCTGTCTTCTCCATTTCTCTTGCTCTCCCTGTCTCCACTCATTGCTGCTTCTCTCTCTCCAGCCCCTATTTCACTCTTACCCTTCCTTTTTTCCTGGGATAGGGACACCTCTGTTCTTCCTAATGACTCTTCCTTGGCTGAAAAACTGATGTGGATCCCCTTGTAACAGGCTGAGCCTGCGCCCTCCTCCTGTCAGCCTGAAGTGTTGGCTACAAAACAAGCAAGACAGCTTTTCCCCACAGGCTGATTCTGCTGCCTCCACAGAGCTCCCAGGCCCTGCTAGCCCAAGGGAACAAATTTGGTTTTGAACTCTTTCTGTCCCAAAGGAATAGCAGACCAGTACCACTTCCTGTCTGTGCTGCTCATCCCCCACCACTCTAAACACATCCCTTTGGAGCTTCTGGTGCTATCATACCTCCTTCCTTCATATTATGTTTATCTTTTCTCCTTTGCCTCCAGATGATGCTAATGCTGCTGTTTCTCTTGCTTCAGCAGTAAAGTTACTATGAGTAGTAGCAGCAGAGGTAATGAGATAATTCTGGTCACTTTCAGTTTTCTCCATGGGGGAGACTCTAGGCACAGCTGTAATCCTGTCCAGCTGCCAAGGAGTGGGAAATGCCAACTGTTAGTCTCTATATGCCCTCATTCTCATCAGATCTTGCCTGTGGTGCTCTTGCAGGTGTACCTACCCTCAGCCCAGCAGCTGCAGCAGGGTGAGCTTGATCAGGATTGTTCACTCTGGTTCTGCTACTGCTTTACCACTGGGCTAGCTTTGTGTTTGGAGCAGCAATACAAGAGGTAATTTTGAAAACAGAGGAGGATACTAAAAAAAAAAAGGGGGGGGGGGGGGGGGGGGGGGGGAGATCTAGCATCACTTTGAATTTAAACTCCTGAAGCTCACCAGTCTTGGCAGCAATCCCCATAGCTTTCCAAGAGAGGAAGTTGCTACAAGTCTCGTTTCATAATTAAAAACGCAGCCTACTTGCAGCTGCAATGTTATTGCTGACACACTGCTTAGGATTTTAGCCTAGTTTGAAAGAGGACTCAAATGTCTTTCATTTACTAAAGTAATGGGCACATTACCAGTTTTATGAGAATTAATGTAGTTCTCGCTATGCTTTAGTTTTCTTACACACAGGATCTATCACCCTGGCCAGACCCTGCACTGATTTAGTCTGGTATTCTAATAATGGCCAATACCTGGTTATTTAAGGAAAGGCCAGAAACCCAATAATACACATTTTACAATTGTGCAATGCTACACAGAGGAGGAAAATTCCTTGCTAAACTTCACAGGTGACCTTTATGCCCTGAAGCCTGAGATTTCACTCCCCTTATTATTTTAGCTTGCTCAGTTACAAATGTCATTAGCAGTCGTAAAATTACTCAGCTCTTATTTAAATCTAGTCACAGTACATGTCTTAATGACCTCCTGATTTGGCAGATACAAATAACATTTAAGACTATTATTTTAATAAGTACCACAGCTACAATATTCCAAATACAATACAAGGCTGCCTTTCCCCAGGGTGCAGAGTATTTTGCTTCATTCTATGTTTGAGCTAGCTTCACACATGCTGTCAAAGGCAATTTCCCAGTGGTACTCAGTATAATCTGGTTTACTAAGCAAACACAGTACAGGGCACAGCTAGTCTCAAGTGAAACCCAAGAAACAAAGAGAGACATGAGAGCAGTGATTCACAAATGACAATGGTTTCAAATAACTGTCAAGGAAATGCCAGCTTCTTCTGCACAATTCAAAACAGGAGGAAAGCTGAAACATGTTTAAAGATGGAAAACAGCCATTTTTATTAGCAAGAACTGAGGGATGTTTAAAGATGACCGAGGTTGTAAAGTAACGATAGCTCATCTTTGCCGTCCTGGAGCCCAGTGTCTAACCAGCACCTGCTAAACTCAGAACAAGTAAATTGGGAATGGTTTTGAGGTTTGCAACAAAAGGCCTATGTTCACTCCCAGATAAGAACAAGAACATGACAAGAAAATACCCAGTGGGCTCTAGTCTCGTCTAGCAGCCCTGCTGGCTCACCAGCATGTTGTTTCTTTAAGTGTTTGAAATTCAAATTTAGATTGAACCAGATGTGTCTAATTCAGTGACTAGAGCAGGAATAAAGGAATCACTACATCCAGAGACAAACAGTCTCACACAATAGCCTCAAAGAAAGATGGGTCTTGTAACTGACAAACACTAATCCTGGCCACCCAAAACTCTGTAACAGCAATCTACAGGCTGTTTTGTGCCCGGCCCTGGGTAATCTAAAAGGGAAAAGTCTCAGGTGGAGACAATCTGAGTGGATGATTAACCTGGGAACTCTGGAATGGGAACAGTCCCAGTTGGTACATAGAAGCTAGACATGCTCTGGATCGATAGGTGGGTCCCCAATCTAACTAGGAAACGGCCCCGGTTTAGCGAGATTAAGCGCTGGGCCAGCCCACCCAGTAACAGCTCCTGGGTGGCGAGGGATGGTCCGAGTGGGGCTGGGCATAGGCGGCGAGTTATATGGGCCTGTGGTGCCGGGGCTCCATCAATATTTAGGAATGTGGGTCCGGCTCCACCAATGTTTGGGCTTAATGCGCTTTGGGGGGCCCCACGTTTCAGGGGGGGGCACGTTTCAGGGGGACGTGGGGTGCAGGGCGGCCTGGGGGCCTAGCGGGGGGCCTGCCCCCGCCCTTTTCCACCTTCCGCCCCCTCCCCCGAGCGACGCCGGCGCCAGGCCCCCGCTAGCCGCAGCCTCCAATCGCTCCGCCCGGCCCTGGCGGGGCTGGGAACAAAGGGCAGCGGGACCCGCCGGGGGCAGCTCCCGTTCCGGCGCCCCAGGGCCCTGCCCCAGCCTCACCCCAGGGCGCCCCTTCCCCTCCGGAGCCCCACCCCCGGGGCCGCCTCAGAGCCCCCCCTCCCGGCCCGGCCCAGAGCCCCCGACCTGGGCCCGGCCCCCCAAGTCCCCCCCACGGCCGGGCCTGTTCCCTGGGGCGGGCGAGGCCGGCCCACACTCACCGGGGCGGCGGGCACAGGGCGGGGCGGGGAGACACACACACACCGCTGCGGAGGCGGCGGCTGGGGACGGGAACCGGAAGCGGGGCGGCTCGGAAGACTGAGGGCGATAGAGTTCCCCCCTCCCGCCGCCTAGAGTGTCCGTGCCGCCGCGGCCATAGAGATACGGCTGGGGGCAGAGCGTCGCCTCTTGCTCCCGCTTCCGGGGGCTGCTCTGAAGTGGGGCCCGGAAAACCCCGGGAGAGGCGCTGGGGTAAGTGTGGGGCCGGGCCGCTGAGACCCCGCCCCTCCCCCCCGGAGCCTGGTCCCCGAGACCCCCCTGGGCTGGGAAGGACTTTCACCCTTAAAACAACCCCCCCAACTCCCGCGTCCTTTGTCCCAGTCACCGGGGGGGGAGGTCAGGATCCTTCTGCACGGGGGGAGCCATGGCGGAGCATGGGGCTCATCTCACCGCTGCTTCAGCCAGCGATGACCGGCCTTCCATCTTTGAAGTGGTGGCCCAGGACAGCCTGATGTCCGCAGTGAGACCTGCACTTCAGCATGTGGTCAAGGTAAAGATGCCCCCCCTCCCCCAGACTCTAGGGAGGAGCTGGTATCCATAGAGCACAAGACATGTGAACATACACAAATATGACATCAAGGGAGTTTGGTGTTACATTAGGCCAAGTTAAAAGGTGTGTGTATTTCATAGGGGGAATGGTACCTTCTAAAGTCTCCACCTAGCGTCTTCTGCCTATAGCATTAGAATCATAGAATATCAGGGTTGGAAGGGACCTCAGGAGGTATCTAGTCCCACCCCCTGCTCAAAGCAGGACCAACCCCAACTAAATCATCCCAGCCAGGGCTTTGTCAAGCCTGACCTTAAAAACCTCTAAGGAAGGAGATTCCACCACCTCCCTAGGTAACCCATTCCAGTGCTTCACCACCCTCCTAGTGAAAAAGTTTTTCCTAATATCCAATCTAAACCTCCCCCACTGCAACTTGAGACCATTCCTCCTTGTTCTGTCATCTGGTACCACTGAGAACAGTCTAGATCCATCCTCTTTGGAACCCCCTTTCAAGTAGTTGAAAGCAGCTATCAAATCCCCCCTCATTCTTCTCTTCTTCAGACTAAACAATCCCAGTCCCCAGTTGAAGTCTCAGTGACTGTGTTACTTGATTGCATTTACAAAACTTTAGTGCAGCAGTGTTATTTCAAGGAAGGGCATATGCCAGTATTTTCACTGGAAACACCTAGTAGCAGGGGTTTACTACTCCATCATAAACATGTGTTATGGATTGAACCTTGGAAGACAAGGCTTTGTGTGTCATGATTCTGAAAATAAGTGACAGTGTTCAAGTTGAATTTGTGCCAAGCATGTGCTTTCTGTCAGTTAGCCTATCTATGAGAAGTACAGGCTAATGCTTAAAGCAGAATCAGGACTCCTGTATCCTATTCCTGGCTCTGACACTGACTCTCCATAGACCCTAGGCAAGTCACTTACTTTCTCTGTGCCTTGGTTTTTCTATCTGTAAAATGAGGGATAATACATACTTACCTCACAGAGAGGTTGGGAGAGCTAATTCATTAGTATTGGGAAAGCACTTTGGTGATTGTTGAATGGAAGGTGCTATTAAAGGGCAAAGTGCTATCTTAGGATACAGAACTCCTGTGCCTGAGCAGATGCATTGGCTCAGTATAGCACACAGATTGTAACCTCTCTCCACTGCTGTTGCTATAATGGCACAGGAGCTGAGAATGCTGGACTTCCAAAAATAAAGTTAAAGGGCTCCTCTGTGTGGAAAGCAAGTTGCCCTGTGGTAGGTACATAACATTTCCTTTGTGCTGTTTGAAGAATGGGATAAATTGCATATAATTAGTGCACTGATTAGCACTCCCCATCTTCAGATCACTGTGCAAACATTAACTAATCCTCTCAGCAAGCCTGAGAGGGAGGGAAATGTTCTCTCCAGCTGGGGACACTCAAGCAGTGAAGTAAAGTGGCTTGTCCAAAAAACCAGATGAAGTCAAAAGCAGAACTAGGACTGACTGGCGCTCATGAGGTCTTGGCTTCGTGCTTAGACCACCTTTTCCTCTAGCACACAAAGGGATGAGTGCCCAGATCTAAGTCCTTCGGCCTGGACTGTTGCTGACAATGCTACTTTAGTTCCAGACATGGAGTACTAAGGCATTTATATCGAACAAATGTTCATGGAGGGAAAACACAAATATATACAGTGCATTTGAGTCTCCGATTCAGTGAGGATACAGACAGTTAATGTTTTAGGGGATATACTTTTGTTATTGGGGAATGAGGGGGATCACTACCATGTCCCCTGTGAAATGCCCTTTACTCACCGTTCACCCCTGGAATTCACATCTGGCTTAAGTCACACATACAGTATTGCCAGTCGTATGCTGGTAGCAAACTGAAGGATTTAATTTTCCACAGGGCCAAAGTTCTATTAGCCAGTGTCTTATTCTGATCACTGCTCAAGTCTGTGTTTCTGAACCATTTCTTATACTGGATACATAGGCCATAATTGCTTTAACTGATTGAGTGGCTCTTTGACACCACTTCCTTCCCTGTTCCATGTATTTTATGTTAGGTGCTTGCTGAATCCAATCCCAGCCGCTATGGCTTCCTCTGGCGTTGGTTTGATGAGATCTACACCCTCCTGGATCTGTTGCTCCAGCAGCATATTCTGTCCAGGTGTAGCGCCTCTTTTTCAGAAAACTTCTATGGCCTAAAGAGGATAGCGGTGGGAGACAGCAAGGGGCTGCATCAGCTGGCCAGTGCTGGGCTGCCAAAGAAGCAACACTGGAAGTCTCTCCTCTTGTTGGTTCTCGTTCCTTACCTGAAAACAAAGTTGGAGAAACTGGTCTCTAGTCTGAGGGAAGAGGATGAATATTCCATCCATCCTCCATCATCCTCCTGGAAGCGCTTTTACAGGGCCTTTTTAGCAGCCTATCCCTTTGTAAACATGGCCTGGGAGGGCTGGTTTCTCAGCCAGCAGCTGTGCTATATCCTTGGTAAGGCTCAGCATCATTCCCCACTGCTGGGCCTGGCTGGTGTACGCCTGGTTAGGCTGACAGCAGAGGACATCCAGGCGTTGGAGCAGAAACTAGCAGTAGCTACTGCAAGCCAGCAGCCAGCTCACAGGTAAGTTAGAAAGGAGCCAGACAAATACAGCTTAGAATTATTGCAGTGCTATGTGGGAATATTCGGGGCTGTTTTTCTATTCCCATATAGTGCTTTAGCATAAAACTGTCTCAGTGTTAAGAGGTGGTACCATATGGGGGTCAAACAGGGCTCCTATTATTGTCAAATATGTTTCCTTTATATTTAAAAGCTCAATGTGACCACCTTTGAAAGGGGGAGCAGAGTCTAGTAGCCTGCCTGCCAGAGTTAACTTCAGAGGTCCCTGGTCGCAAAACTGCCTTAACTTGCAGGAGTTCAGTCTCTGTGACCTGTTCAATCCTTGGGTAGTCTTCTGAGATTGCCACCAAAGAAGTGGGTGGGTGGGACCAATTGTCCACCAGTGGACTGGGACTAGCAATTCTGTTCCTACAGAAATCCTGAACAGAAGGCAATGCGTTTTGGACACTCCTGACGTGAGCCTGCTTTGAAACAATAAACCATGGGTGAATTACTTGGTACCCCAACCCGTCTCAACCCCAGTCCTTCCACCTAAGTACTTCAATGGGCCTGGACCTACTTTCCACGTTTTATAAAGTTCCATGCCTCATGCACCAAATTACACCTCCCTAAAATACCTATGTTGTTTGTTTCCTCAGTTGATTCTAAATAATGTTGTAAACATCACACATTTGTAACTAGGTATCTTTTTAAAAAGCAGTAGCTGACTAGCCCTGAAGTCTCTGTCGGGTATGCAGAGTCAGGTACTGCCTCTGCACCATTGTCTATCAGCACTATTAGTTTGCACAGGTGACTAGGCAGGGTGCTAATTATCTGTCTGTACCTTATCTCCCTGCTGCAGCATTAAGGAGCAAGTGCAATCAGCAGTGAAAAAAGCATTGGGAGGTGTTGCCGTATCCCTGTCCACCAGCCTCTCCGTGGGCATGTTCTTCCTGCAGTTTCTGGACTGGTGGTACTCATCTGAGAACCAGGAGACCATCAAATCATTGACTGTGTTGCCTACTCCTCCGCCACCCATACACCTGGACCACGGCACAGGCTCACCTCTCTTACCAAAACTGAAGACAGTGTGCCCGTTGTGCCGCAAAATCCGAGCCAACGACACAGTCCTCTCCACATCCGGCTTTGTGTTTTGTTATCGCTGTGTCTACACTTATGTAAAGACTCACCAAAGGTGCCCCATCACCGGCTATGCTACAGAGCTGCAGCACCTTGTTAAGCTGTACTCCCCTGAAAGCTGAAGGGAGTGCACGGCCCTGACACTTACAAAGCAGATACATAATTGGTGCAGGCACTGTATACTCTAGGTTCTTGTCTATCTGGAACACAACTTTTGTGCCAGCTGGACTGTGTATAACACATTACTAGGGCAGTAAAAGGTACAGTGACCGTTTATTAGAGTAATCAAGTTCTAAGGCACATTTGGACANCCAGCTGGACTGTGTATAACACATTACTAGGGCAGTAAAAGGTACAGTGACCGTTTATTAGCAGAGTAATCAGGTTCTAAGGCACATTTGGACNTGCCTTAAATGCTGCTCTATCCAATTCTGAGATGCTAGGGCTAGGTTGACAGACTCTCAACCAGAAGGCTCAGGGACTGACCACTGTCAAAGGCAGATACAAGCCTAAATAAACCACTGATCAGCTCCAGCCTGGCACTTCCTATGTTCTCCCTAGCTCTGCTTCCAGACTACTCCACCTTGGAATTCACAAGAGAGCATTTACAGAACAGGGCTGTGCCCCCAATTCATATCAGTTTGCCATAAATTTAGGCTCCCTCACCCAAATCTCCCCTTGGACGACTCAGGGGTGACGTTAGCAAGCCAGGCAGCACAAGCACGAACCAGGGAAAGAATGCCCTCTGTCTGAATTGGGTTTATTGAGCATATATGACTGAAGCCAGATAAAAATTGGAACCGTGCCGATTCAGACTTGCTTTGTTGAATATATCCTCAAATCTGTTAGTGATTACTGACATAGCAAAGTTGCTTCTCTCTTCCTTCCTATCTATCATGATACTGGGAATTAGGACCTAACTAGACTCATTCCACTTCTGTTATCTAATGGTTTAAACCACTGGTAAACTGCTCATCTGAAAGTTTATATTTGCATGAACTGAATCAGACTATAGCTGCTTTCATCATAATATATGGACAGCTGGTGGAGACCCAATGGATCAAAGTAAAATCACACATGGTGGAAATTGTAATCAGAGAGCAATGCCCCCATACTGAAGAGGAGCCAAGACTTAGGCTGCAGTTTGCCAGTTTTAATTAGGACTGGTGTAGTGTAGCTTCATTTAGCACCTTATATCCATTTGGTCATACTGAAACGTCGCCTTTGATCTCTAAGCAGGCAGAGTATAGAAGTTGGCTAGTGGTGATTTTAAGGTGATTCCTGCTTCCACAGCACTTTGGTTGATCTAGTTAAGCACAGGTAATTTTAGCCAGTTTGAAGGAGTGGCTTTTCATGAAGTGTGAACCTTGTTTTCTACTGAAACTACAGAGGGCAGCAGTAGGCTATCCTATCTGGTATGGTATTACAATACATTATAGAAACAGCAGTTTATAGCCTAACAACTTGCTCCAAAGAACTTGTACAATCTTTTCACATTAAAAAAAAAAAAGAAGAGGAGCTTGGCTCTCAATCCTTTGAGGCACAAGAAGGGTCCTTAACTCCTGTACACTGTTAAAATGAAAGCTGTCACTTTAGATACCAGGCCAGTGCTAATGGCTACCTCTACCTTTGGAGTCATATTAATAGTAAGGCAGGCTCATTTTGCTGCCTCCACAAATAGTTATGGGATCTATAACTATAGACACTTCACCAGCTTAAGGGAGCTCATGCAAACACACCTTATTGGAAAAAAAAAAGTCACGTTTAGTGAAAGATTATTCAAGATTAAGTAGATTTTACAAGTCTTTTTAATATAGCTCAGATTTTGAATTAATTCATATCATCCATTACATCTTGCTTCAGCAAATATTTCCCAACAGTTGTTACATTTTTTCTGAAAAAATGATAACCAAGATGCTCCAGGAGAACAATACCACCTTACAACATGGCCAGCCCCAGAAGGCTTGATTACACAGATCTACAAACGTAGTCCCACTGACTCCAGTACAACTGCTCATGTAAATAAAGGCTACCAGACTGGTGCTAGAGTGTTTATTGAAAAGATGGTTTTAGGGTTAATTTTTTTCCAGGGTCTTTTGGTGTCCAATAGTGCTGCTCACTCTCAACTAGCAGAAGTGAAGAAAACAGTTTGTCTCCTTATTGCAGCCCATGACTGATCACTGACATTTCTGTTAAATTATGCTTAGTCCTATGGACTTTGAACATTTTAAGTTAATTTCAAATCAGTGATTCATTAGTGTCATGACCTAAGATTTATATAATTTTAAAGTTAGTACAGTAACTCTTCACTTAAAGTCGTCCCGGTGAACATTGTTTTGTTGCTGATCAATTAGAGAACATGCTCATTTAAAGCTGCACAATGCTCCCTTATAATGTTATTCAGCAGCCACCTGCTTTGTCCACTGCTTTCAGAAAGAGCAGCCTGTTGGAGCTAGCTGGTGGGGGCTTGGAACCAGGGTGGACCAGCCGCCCCCCCCCCCCAGCTCCCGTAAGTTCCCCACAGAGCAGGGGGCCATGACAGGGCTCAGGATGGAGGGAGCTTGCCTTTTTAAGTAGATCAGCAAGTTGAGACAGCAGCTGCTGCCAGCAATGTACTTAGAGTGGGGTCAGCGTACCTAAAGGGGCAATGTGCATCTCTCTCTGTCTTACACGTGGTGTGTGTCTCTGTCATGATTGCTGTGCACAGTATTAAATTTTGTTTAAAACTTATACTGTGTGTATATATATATTACACACACACACAGTATATGAATATGATGTCTGGTGAAAAAAATTCCCTGGAACCTAACCCCCCACAATTTACATTAATTCTTATGGGGAAATTGGATTCGCTTAACATAATTTCACTTAAAGTACACCTCTACCTCGATATAACGCTGTCCTCAGGAGCCAAAAAATCTAACCGCATTATATTGAACTTGCATTGATCCACCGGAGTGCGCAGCCCCACCCCCCCGGAGCGCTGCTTTACCGCGTTATATCCAAATTCATGTTATATCGGGTCGCATTATCGAGAAAGTGGTGTAGCATTTTTCAGGAACATAACTACAACGTTAAGTGAGGAGTTACTGTACATGACACTGGAACTTCAGTCTGTATTTGCACTTCAATGATTGCTTTAAGTAGAAAAATAAACCTTTTTCTACCCCGGCACCTCTTTCTAATGAAGCAGGCTTTACTTAACTGATTACATCCTTTAAGCATTCAATATTGCTCTAAAATCCCCACCCAAGTCTTACAAAGATACTGTGTTGGATTTGATGCTCCAATTATTCCATTGTGCTCCACATGAACAGACATCTGAACATGAAACTGTTATCCAGACCTGGAAAAAAATGAAAGCTGAATTAGAACATAGTTTAAAAAGGCCTCATTAATAGCTATTGCATAATTTACTCAATTCCAATTTAACCAGGTTTGCATATTTTATAAAAAGGTAAATAAAATGGAAGAACATCCAAGATTCAATAGGTCATGCTCATTATAAGAAAAAGAGAATTTAGGAATGTAACCTGCTTTCACTATATCCTCAGAAATAAGTCAAGATGCAGTGGTCCCAACACAAGTGATTGCACTAACTCATTTTTTGAGTAAAGCTTTATATAAGAAGCGAACACTGGATTCCTCATTTCCCCTCACTAATAGCTCCTGTCAGGATGGCTGCTTAGAGACATAATTCAATCGGTTTAAAGGATGTTTAAAAATATTTAGTATCCAAAGAAAGAATAGTTAATTCTAGATGAATGTAACCAGAATCAGCTCAGAGAGAAGATTAGGTTATCACACCCTGGTCAGAACTAAGACAAAATCTTGGCAATACCAGGTCAGACTATACTTCACTCATCATTGCTTTAGGCACATCTCATTCTTCCAATACATAATCTACTTTCTGTGGCAAAAAGCACCACTAATTCTAATTCTGAAACTGAAATGCTATTTGTAGACCAGAGAAGACCTCAGTGGTTCAGGAGCCAAACTGACAATCAACATTACCCAGAAGAGCCACAGTAGTATGAATTCATTATTTCCATTTACTATTTTTAAATATTGTATATATTTTCATAGCAAAATGACTGACCAAGTGTTGTTATTTTATCAACTACAACTGGTTAATAACATAGTAAAAGCATCCAGATTGGTTAATAATTAGGTTACACAATGTTTTAATAAAAAGAACAGGAGGACTTTTGTGGCACCTTAGAGACTAAAATTTATTTGAGCATAAGCTTTCGTGGGCTACAGCCCACTTCTTATTGTAGAAAAGCAAAGTTTGTGTTGTAAATGGCTTGTCTAGTTTCTGTAAAGTCAATCCATGAGGAAGTTTGTGTGGAAGGTTGGTTTTTCATGAGAGTATCCAGTTTTGAGAGCTCAGTCTTAATCTTTCCCTGTTTGCTGTATAGGATGTTGATCAGGTGGTTTCTGTAGCCCACGAAAGCTTATGCTCAGATAAATTTGTTAGTCTCTAAGATGCCACAAGTCCTCCTGTTCTTTTTGCTGATACAGACTAACACGGCTGCTACTCTGAAACCTAATGTTTTAATAGCATGTGCTGCAAAGAGCCACAGGAGACACATTAAAGAGACACTTGCAGCTTGCGAAGCTCAATCTCAGTATCACTGTTTTAGACAGTGTTCTCTTTACTTGAGAAGACCCTTCCCAGATCTTCTACCCTCCCCAGCCTAACTCCAAGATCTTCTACAATCCAGGCCCTGTGTACCTGCAGCCGGTAGCTGGGCGGCTGTAGTGCAGCAGTGGCCACAGGCTGAGTGAGCAGCAGGGAGCTGGAGCGACCTTGTGCCCCACGCACCCCGCCAGAGCAGGAGCTGGACCTCGGAGCCCATTTAAACCAGCCACTTCCCTTAGCTCTTCATTAGTGCGGCTGGGGCTGCTTCCCCGGGATCAGCCTGCCCAGGGGGCCAGCCCGCTCCTGCCAGCCCAGCCCGCTCCCGCCCGGCTCAGCCCGCCTGCCCCGGCTAGGCCCCCGCTCCTCGGCTCGGCCAGCCCCCCAGCCCGCTCCTACCAGCCCAGCCCAGCCCGCTCCCCCCGGCTCAGCCACCCCACCGGTCCCGGCTCGGCCGCCCAGCCTGCTCCCGCCTGACTCTCCCGGCTCAGCCCGCCTGCCCCGGCTGGGCCCCCGCTCCTCGGCCAGCCCAACCCAACCCGCTCACCCGGCTCCATGCTGCGCTCCGCCATGCTGGTCTACGACCTCACTGACCCTTCCTGGCAACCAATCACAGCGCCCCGTCTGGGTCACGGGTCAGCTGACTCCGGCAGTGGGCGGGGCTCAGAGCTGTGCTGAGGGGGCGGGGCTGGCTCAGGGAGGAGCGGGAGGGGCCGGAAGCAGGAAGGGGCGGGTCTAAGCAGCCGGAAGTGTCTGTCAGCGCTTGGGAGGCGGGAAGTTTAGATCGCAGGGCGGACTCCGAAGAGAAGACCAGGCGCGAGGTCAGGCTCGTTTCTCCCGGGCTGTGTGGGGAGGAGCGCGGGCAGCACCCCCGGGACACGGGTATGTGCCTGCGGCGGGGTATAATTATCTCACTCTTGAGCCCGTTAGTGATTTCAGACTGACCTCGCCTAGGTCAGAACCCAACTCCTGGGCAGACCCCCGCTCAGGAAAACTGGGGTCACATCCGTGAAACAGTCACTGCAATTCGTCTAGACCAGGGGTCGGCAACCTGTCAGAAGTGGGGGGGCCGAGTCTTTATTTATTCACTCTAATTTCAGGTTTCACGTGCCAGTCATACATTTTAACGTTCTTNGTGGGGTGCCGAGTCTTCATTTATTCACTCTAATTTAAGGTGTCACGTGCCAGTCATACATGTTAACGTTCTTAGGTCTCTTTCTCTAAGTCTATAATATATAACGAGACCATTGTTGTATGTAAAGTAAACAAGGTTTTTAAAATGTTAAAGAAGCTTCATTTAAAATTAAATTAAAATGCAGAGCCCCCCGGACCGGTGGCCAGGACCCGGGAAGTGTGAGTGCCACTGAAAACCAGCTTGCGTGCCTACCCCTGGTCTAGAATGTGTGTTACCGAGAGCAGCAATTGTCTCTTGGTCTATTTTGGGGGGAGGGGGGCGATTCTCATTGACACTAAGACCACTTTACACCACCCTGGAGTTTTGCCATTGACGTCAATGGGGCCAAGATTTCATCTAGGAGTGTAAAGTGAGTGGCCTTAGTGTAAATATCACTTACAGCCACTTTAAGGCCCTTTCACACTGCCATGGCGGCGTGAAGTGGCGTTAGCGTGAACGAGACTCGAACCCATTATTTTTAGCGACAGCTGATCAGAGCTGTGCTGAAAGGCTGGGCTCAAGTAGCTCAATTTGGAAGTCATAAGAACGGCCACATTGGGTCAGACCAAAGGTCCATCTAGCCCAGTATCCTGTCTTCCGACAGTGGCCAGTGCCACGTGCTTCAGAGTGTGAAAGTTACTAGCGACCCCCCTTAACAACTAGCAGGCAGCCATTGGGGGGGGGGGGGAAGCAGAAGCCTCACGTACACAGCGACCTGAACTTTTGAACTGTCTTCTTTCCTCTGCCTTGAGGCAGAAGAAACTAGCTCCAAACCGGTTTTCAGTGACCAGATAGCAGAAGTATGGGGTCTGGCAACCACCAATCAAGTGTTAACACGGCAAGGGTCTTTGTCTGAATGTGTATAAAGGATCTGTGAAATTTGTGTAAGACAGAGTTTTTGTACCAAAGTGCAAAGCTCTCCTTTCTTCTGCAGAATAAAGCAATCTTTCCTTATCCCTGTCTGGCTGTTGTTGGCTCTCAGCTAGGCGGACCCGACATTTCGGTAACAAGAGGGAATGAACAGAACAGGTGATCATCAAGTCAGCCCCTTTCCTTTTCCAGTGGCATGTCTCCCTTCCCCACCAACCAAAGCTGCCATTATGTAAAACGTTTGGCTCTTTGTCTTTGAGAACAAGTTGCTAACCTTGGAGTGGCTGGCTCATTACAAAAGCAGCTTTTCCTCTCCTGGAATTGACACCTCCTCATCTATTATTGGGAGTGGACCACATCCACCCTGATCGAATTGGCCCTGTCAACACTGGCTCTCCACTTGTGAGGTAACTCCCTTCTTTTCATGTGTCATTATATAATACCTGCATCTAATTTTCACTCCATGCATCTGAAGTGAGGTTTTTTACCCACGAAAGCTTGTGCCCAAATAAATCTGTTAGTCTTTAAGGTGCCACCAGACTCCTTGTTGTTTTTGTGGATACAGACTAACACGGCTACCCCGATACTTACTAACCTTAGAAACTGACCTGGTTACAAGGAAACAGATAGGCAGTGCGGTATTGGAATGAGCATGAGCACTCTGCTAACATCAGTTTCCTGTTATTTCTGAGACTTCTTCCACACAAAAAAAGCCAAGATCCTTGAAAGCAAACAATGTAGCTATTCCTGTAAGCTACTCTCCCCCCACCCGAGTTTCATACAGGAGCTCTGCTCCCAGTGCATGTCCTAGCCCCAGGTAGAGCTCTTAGTTGCCCTGCAGCCTGTGTGTGGAATGTAAGTTCATCAGAGGAGAGGGACTGGTCTCCGCTTGTGCCCCTGGGGCAGGTAGTCAGCATTTTGTTTAAAAACAGAGGCAGGGTGATTAAGATAAGAACATAAGAATGGCCCTACTGGGTCAGACCAAAGGTCCATCTAGCCCAGTATCCTGTCTTCTGACAGTGGCTAGTGCCAGGTGCCCCAGAGGGAACGAACAGAACAGGTCATCATCAAGTGATCCATATAAAAACAGATTGAATAGATTTCCTCCCCACTGAAATATTTATTTTAAAACAGATGAATGTCTGGCCATGGATCATTATGACTAATAGCACATTGTATTCATTGTCATCCGTCCTTTGCTTGGTTAATATACCTATTTCAGAAAAAAAATAAATTTTAAGCTTAATAGAAATTATTTAGATGGTCCCAACCCAGAAAGTCAGATCTATAGCTTACATTTCTTAAAGTTTGGGAGACTTCCAGTAGGAGGTTCTGGTTTAGTTCTCTCTTTTTAAAAATTAGTAAATAAAATTAAATTAAAAACCTTATAGTTTTAAGCCATGCACTTATCCTGGAAAGCAGCATTACTCAGCTGGTTGAAGGTACTTTGAAAAATGCATCTAAAATTTGCAAGCATCCAATATCCCACCCAAAAAGCTTTGTTAAAAGGTGGTTACGTTTGCAAGTGTAGCCTATGAAATGAAAGAGAGCTTTGAAGGAAACAGCTCTCTGGGCAGCTAGGCAGCACCATCTGCTACCAGAGCAATAGAAAGCTCTCAAGAAAGGGCTGGTAATTAAATTAAGGATCTGGAAGTGAATACAGAATGCAGGGAACTCAGAAGAAATACAGCCAAGTCCTCTGAGCCAAGGTTACATTCAGAAAAGAGGGAGATGTGAGGAGGATAGGTGAAAAGAAGGGGCCAAAACCAAGGGAAGGGCTAGAAATGGTATAGAGAGGTTCCCGCTCTATCTGTGGTAGTTATGTGGCCCCATCACTGTAGTATCTGAGCGCCTCACAAAGTCTAACCGATTTCTCCTCACAGCCCCTCCGTGAAGTAGAGCTGTTATCCCCACTATACAGATGGGGCACACACAGACTAACAGCCAGATTTTCAAAGGTATTTCGGCACCTAGTGGGATTTTCAAAAGCACCTAGAAAGTTAGGTGCTTTGTAAACCCCACTAGATGCCTAGCCTGCATTTTGGGGTGCCTAAAAACCTTTGAAACACTGGCCTGAGATCATTCAAGAAGTCCATGGGGAAATAGAACTCAGGTCTCTGTGGGCTAGCTTTCTCTCCACTGGACCAGCCTTTCTCTCTGCTGCATGCTGCAAAAAAAGAGAACTCATACATGGGAGCAAAACCAAGAAGGCCAGTTCTCTGAGACTCCCAGGCTATTGGGAAGGAGGATGTCATGGTTGACAGCATGAAAAGCAGTACAGAGGTCAGGAAGGATGAAGTAAGAAATAGAGAGAGAATGAGAGTCAGATGAGAGGAGATCATTTAACCCCCAAGGGGTGGCACGTTCTGCCCCATGCTGGGCTGTAGAGCAATGGCTGCTGTGAAATTTTGTATTTTAACTGAAAACCATTTTTGGTCATTTTTTCTTCTGAGCTTGGGAAAAGGAAGGAATGAGAAAGTGTTGTATGAGTATCAGATGTGTTTATGCCTCAAATTCTTAGGGTTTCAGCTGTATTCAGGCCAATTCCAGAACAAAGAACAAGAAATTGCATCCATAGAATCCATAAAGTCGACTAATATTGTCATGATTTGTATTATTTGTGATATTGTATTATTGTGTTCCTAGCCTCTGTTTGCCAGAAGCTGGGAATGGGCAATAGGGGATGGATCACTTGATGATGACCTGTTCTGTTCATTCCCTCTGAAGCACCTGGCATTGGCCACTGTCGGAAGACAGGATACTGGGCTAGATGGACCATTGGTCTGACCCAGTATGGCTGTTCTTATTCACTGACACCATCTGTGTCCTCAGCATTGTTCAGAATATGCCAGAAAATATAGTCCCTGAGCCAATGTGTATAAAATATGTAGCCCTGGATAAAATGGCTCAAGATAGTTAAGTATGAAGTGTATAATTATTGAACACATGTTAATATCCATGAGTGGAGGCGCTGATGGCAATAGAAGTTTTACCTGATTAAGGACTGGAAGATTTGACCATCCAACTTTTTCTTTTTTTTTTTTTTTTTTTTTGAGAGGAAGAGCTGCCTAGAGCTCCGGTGCCTGTTTATTTTCCTTTCCTGCCTGTAGTGGCCCTGATGTACCTCAGAAGACTCCATTTTTTTCTCAACTTTAAAGTGGATCTGTGATGATTTCAGCCTTCATTCTTAAAGAAAAAGTGAGTTTCTGGCCCTCGTGGCTATGGAGAAAGATTCAAAATGTGACCCCAGTGCACCCTCAAGGCTCAAAAAGCAGAAAGCAAATAAAAAGCACACCAAATCTGTTATTTTTAAACAATCTCATGATATTTGGTGAGCCTGACTCAAAATTTTTGATTTGGGGTTGGCAATACTGTGAAAGTGACTTGAAAGTGTCAGTTTCACTTCTGTTTAAAGTCAGTTTCTAGTCTAGTATGTGTAGTGAGATATCACCCCTAGAGCCCCAGGCAGGTGCAGTATAAAGTTACGGGGCCTTTCCCTAGTAGGGTGTTTTCAAACGTTAAATGATCTATTCCAAGCTTGGTGAACTGCAAAAAGTAAATAGCCTAAATGATAGAAAGTAATCTAGATTTTTCTACAATTGTTTCCATTGTTGTATTCAAGAGTAAGAATATGCTTTAAAATTTTAAGCCTAATCAGTGTCCCTTAAGTGACATGACACAAGATGTCAGAACATGTTAGTATTAGAGCTGAATGGGTCTAATATTTTTTTCTTTCTGTATATAGGAATTAGATACAGTGCTCCTGTCAGCTAATTTCTAAATTATTGTCTGCAAAACAAAAAGTAGTTTTCAGGTCCCTAAGTAGCCCATGTAATCACAGTTAAAGTTGCCACCCACCACCAAAATCTGAAATGGTGCCCCTGCATGAACTCCTTTAATTCTTTTTTGAAACCCATTATAGTTTTGGACTTCACAACATCCCCTGGCAATGAGTTCCACAGTTCTCATCTGCTCGTTTGGCAGATTCTCACACAACCACGTCCATGTCTTTTCCCATGCAGCCGCCTTGGCATGTTACAAGCTTCCTGAGCTCATCTGTAAGGATCCCTACCCTGTCCACATTCAAGTCCCTCCTAAAGACCCACCTCAGCCATGCTGCCTAGAGTGACGCTTGTTGATTTTTAAATAAAAAGTATGTAAGCTGTCTGTTGTTATTTCCCTTCCTCAGACCTCTGTTCGTAGGTTGGGAACACCTCCTATCAGGGACTGTCCTCATTAAGTGTTTGGAAAGTTCCTAATGTATAGTGAGCACCACTGCAAATAAATTATGAATAATAATAATAATAAATCATTCTTGGGCCTGGCTCGCTGCTTGTCTCAGAGTGGGTTGGGCATGGAACGTGTGGCTGTACTCTGAAAAGTGACTATGTCAACGTATCACTCACTCCACTCAGCAGCTCAGCGCAGTATTCCGAGTCACGGCTGCTGACTTTAGTGTTTAACTTCTAATGGGAACCGGGTGCCCAAATCTTTCCAGGAGTTTTGAAAATCCCACCCTTCATCTTCAAATACTGTACAAATTAATTAATCCTCACATCCTCCAGGTGAGGTAGGTGGTATTATCCTCATTGTATAAATGTGAGAGCGGAGGTAGAGAGAGATTAAGGCCTTGTCTACACGCAAACTGGGACCAAAATAACTAACTGGGTTTTAATTCACACCTTTAGGTATATTTCAGTGCATGGCTCTGGGTGTGGACACTCCTATAGCAGAATCAGTGTCCTATATCAGGGGATAGCCGTGTTAGTTTGCATCCACAATTTTTTTGGTAAAAAAAAAAAAAAAAAAAAATCAGATGAAGTTTTACAGCAGGGGTCGGCAACCTTTCAGAAGTGGGGTGCCAAGTCTTCATTTATTCACTCTCATTTAAGGTTTCGCGTGCCGGTCATACATTTTAACAGTTTTAGAAGGTCTCTTTCTGTAAGTCTATAATGTAGAACTAAACTATTGTTGTATGTAAAGTAAATAAGGTTTTTAATATGTTTAAGAAGCTTCATTTAAAATTAAATTAAAATGCAGAGCCTCCCGGACCGGTGGCCAGGACTGGGCAGTGTGAGTGCCACTGAAAATCAGCTCGTGTGCCGCCTTCGGCACCCGTGCCATAGGTTGCCTACCCCTGTTTTACAGCATCTTATTTCTGGCTTCGATTGGATAGAACTCAGCAGCTCCTGGCTCCCTAGCCTATGTTCCTACTGCTAGACGGGGCCTCTCTGTGCAGCACTCAAAAGGTGAATGAAAGATACCTCGTCAAGGTTAACCCCACATCTCCCTCAGCGCTGTGGCTCTAAATCTGCCTGTTTTGTCTTTGTTGCAAACTTCCACCTGTCTGATCAAAAATCAGTAGCACTAGGACCCAGGGGCAGAGCAGCAGGGGCACTGGGTGGGGCGGGTAGTGAAAGAGGAAGGAAGTTTCTTTCAGAGCTTGGGAAGTGGGAAGTTTAGATCAGTTCATAGAGGCTCCTTGTCAGAGCGAACTCAGAAGAGAAGAACAGAAACAAGGTAAGACTCATTTCTCCCGGGCTGTGTGGGGAGGAGCACAGACAGCACGCCCGGAACATGGATATGTGCCTGCAGTGGTGTATATTTCAATTCCTATTAATCCCATTAGTGATTTCAAACTGACATCTCGTAGATCAGAAATCTAAGTTAAAAAAATCCTGGGCAAATCCCCTGCTCGGGAATACTGGAGTAACATCAGTTAAAAAGTCATTGCAGTTAGTCTAGAATTTGTGTCACTGAGGGCAGCATGTGTGTCTTGGTCTTTTGGGGGGGCTGATTCTCATTTATATTAAAACCACTTTACACCACAAAGGAATTTTGCCATTAGTTTCAGTGGGGCCAGGATTTCACCCTAGGAGTGTAAAGCAGCCACCGGTGCCAGCACTGGGCGGACCAGGGAGCCATGCCCCCCCCCACTTTTTAACAAATGAAACATTCGTGTTGTGGAAAAATAGGATCGTATGCATGGGGGGGGGGGGGGAGACGACATGTGGGGTCACGTGCCCCTGAGATTTCTGCCAGGGTTCCCGCCAGAACGTGGTCAGTAGCAGCCTTTCAGCACTGTGCCAGCAAGGGAAGGGACAGGAGCTGCTTCCAGCCACAGGGGGGAGGAGGGGAGAAGGGATAACCTTGCCTGTGTCTTTGAATAGCTCATTCCTTCCCTCCCCACTTTCCTCCTGCGGCTGGCAGCAGCTCCCGTCCCTTCCTACCTGCGCAGCACTGGAAGTAGGGTGACCATATTTCCCAAAGGAAACTTCCAACACAGGGCAGAGCTGGTCTGAGCTGCTGTCTGAGCCCCTTCCCACCCAGCTAGAAATGTAGATTTTACTATTGCTAAACCCTTTATCCTTTTACTTCAGAAACAGATACTTTGATTAAAAATAGAAGTAATGAATTTTCAGATCAACATAATATGTCAGATGTTTCTAAAAAGAAGAGATCCTTTTTTTAAATAAAAGTTTATTCATGGATTCTATGAATCTATCTTTTATTTAAAAAAAGGATCTCTTCTTTTTAGATAGCTTTCTTTGATAGGATAATGAGTCTTGTGGATGAGGGAGAAGCGGTGGATGTGGTATACCTAGACTTTAGTAAGGCATTTGATACGGTCTCGCATGATATTCTTATCAATAAACTAGGCAAATACAACTTAGATGGGGCTACTATAAGGTGGGTGCATAACTGGCTGGATAACCGTACTCAGAGAGTAGTTATTAATGGTTCCCAATCCTGCTGGAAAGGTATAACAAGTGGGGTTCCGCTGGGATCTGTTTTGGGACCGGCTCTGTTCAATATCTTCATCAACGACTTAGATATTGGCATAGAAAGTACGCTTATTAAGTTTGCAGATGACACCAAACTGGGAGGGATTGCAACTGCTTTGGAGGATAGGGTCATAATTCAAAATGATCTGGACAAATTGGAGAAATGGTCTGAGGTAAACAAGATGAAGTTTAACAAAGACAAATGCAAAGTGCTCCACTTAGGAAGGAACAATCAGTTTCACACATACAGAATGGGAAGAGACTGTCTAGGAAGGAGTACGGCAGAAAGGGATCTAGGGGTTATAGTGGACCACAAGCTAAATATGAGTCAACAGTGTGATGCTGTTGCAAAAAAAGCAAACATGATTCTGGGATGTATTAACAGGTGTGTTGTGAGCAAGACACGAGAAGTCATTCTTCCGCTCTACTCTGCGCTGGTTAGGCCTCAACTGGAGTATTGTGTCCAGTTCTGGGCACCGCATTTCAAGAAAGATGTGGAGAAATTGGAGAGGGTCCAGAGAAGAGCAACAAGAATGATTAAAGGTCTAGAGAACATGACCTATGAAGGAAGGCTGAAAGAATTGGGTTTGTTTAGTTTGGAAAAGAGAAGACTGAGAGGGGACATGATAGCAGTTTTCAGGTATCTAAAAGGGTGTCATAAGGAGGAGGGAGAAAACTTGTTCATCTTAGCCTCTAAGGATAGAACAAGAAGCAATGGTCTTAAACTGCAGCAAGGGAGGTTTAGGTTGGACATTAGGAAAAAGTTCCTGTCAGGATGGTTAAACACTGGAATAAATTGCCTAGGGAGGTTGTGGAATCTCCATCTCTGGAGATATTTAAGAGTAGGTTAGATAAATGTCTATCAGGGATGGTCTAGACAGTATTTGGTCCTGCCATGAGGGCAGGGGACTCGACTATGACCTCTCGAGGTCCCTTCCAGTCCTAGAATTAATAAAAGTTTAAAAATATTAAACTTTTTATTTTGATGAGAATTTGATAAATCTGTTTTGGAATCTTTCTGGGCATAAATTCAGCTTACTGCAAATCTGATTTTTAAATCAATTTCAAATATCTGACATAGGAACAAAGGAATTGTCATGTTGGATCAGACCCAATATCCGGTGGCCAGCACCAGATGCTTCAAAGAAAGGTGTAAGAACTCCACAGTAGACAGATGTCAGATAATCTCTTCCTCCTCCCCCCCATGATGTCTCATCTCAACCTCTAATAATTAGAGATTGGCCTAAACTCTGAAACATGAGGTTAATATCCCTGCCAATATTTTTGTTAGCATTAAACTATTATAACTCTGGATGTTCTTGTTACCCATTTATATGTGAGGTCCCTCTTACAGTCTTACTACATTCTTGGCCTCAGTGACAATAAGGTCCATAGTGTACACTTCGTATGAAAAAGTATTCACTTTTATTAGTTTTTGAATTTGTCACCTTTTGATTTAATTTAGTGCGTCCTTGTTAACATAAGAACGGCTGTACCGGGTCAGACCAAAGGTCCATCTAGCCCAGTATCCTGTCTACCGACAGTGGCCAATGCCAGGTGCCCCAGAGGGAGTGAACCTAACAGGCAATGATCAAGTGATCTCCTTCCTGCCATCCATCTCCACCCTCTGACAGACAGAGGCTAGGGACACCATTCCTTACCCATCCTGGCTAATAGCCATTAATGGACTTAACCACCATGAATTTATCCAGTTCTCTTTTAAACGCTGTTATAGTNCAAGCTGAAGAGTCCTAGCCTCTTTAATCTCTCCTCATATGGGACCCGTTCCAAACCCCTAATCATTTTAGTTGCCCTTTTCTGAACCTTTTCTAGTGCCAGTATATCTTTTTTGAGATGAGGAGACCACATCTGTACACAGTATTCGAGATGTGGGCGTACCATCGATATACATTATTGCCCTTATATAAATCGATGGTACGCCCACATCTCGAATACTGTGTACAGATGTGGTCTCCTCATCTCAAAAAAGATATACTGGCACTACAAAAGGTTCAGAAAAGGGCAACTAAAATGATTAGGGGTTTGGAACGGGTCCCATATGAGGAGAGATTAAAGAGGCTAGGACTCTTCAGCTTGTTTATGTGTTATGAGACCAGGAGAACAGAGCTCCTGATCTACCACCTTGACACCATTATTTTATGTCTTTATCGTGTCCCCTCTTATTCGTCTCCTTTCTAAGATAATAAAACCAATCTTTTCAATGTCTCTTCACAGAAAATCTCTCCTGTGTTCCCAGTGATTCTCATAGCCTCTCTAACTGTGCAATGTCCTTTCTGAGATGAGCGACTAGTATTGTACACAGGGTTCTAGATGAGGCCGCATCACTGATTTATATAAAGGCATTATAATATTTTCCATATTATTCTCCACCCTATTCTTTATGCATCCTAACATCTTTTTGCTTTTTAGACTATATCTGCACATTGAGCAGGAGTTTTCATTGGTGCCCAGGTCCCTTTCTTTAATTAATACAGTTAATTCAGAATCTTGTAAGGTGTATGAGTAGTTTAAATCTTCCCTTCCACTGTGCTTTGCTTTATCAACGTTGAATTTCATTTACCATCCTGTTACACATTCTTGTAGCTTAGCGAGGTCCCTCTGAAGTACTTCACAGTCCTGTCTGGTACTGACTAACTTAAAAAACTGTTTGTCATCTGTAAATTTTGCAGCCTCACTGCTAACCCCTGTCCCAGGTCATTAATAAATATATTAAACAGCCCGAGACCTTGTGTGCAATCTTGAGGCATTCTACTGTTGACTGTTGCCAAAATGAAAATTGACCATTTAATTCTACTTTGTTTTGTCTCCTAGCCAGATTTTTTTTATCCACGATACTTTGCTTCTTTCTCCACAACTATTTAGTTTCTTTTGTAAACATTTTTTTGTTAAAATTACTTGTCAAAGGCCTTTTGAAAGTCTAAATAAATGATGTCCACTGGTTCTCCTTTATCCACTACTTTACTGACATTCAAAGAATTCTAATAAATTAGTGAGATATGAGTTTCCTTTGCAGAGACACTGCTGGTTAGAGCCTAAGTTTAGTAAGAAGAGGAAGGCTGGTTGTAACAGTCCTCACTCAGGCTTTGGTTGGGAAGCATGGCCTAGTGGTCAAGGCCACAATCTGTGGCTGGCAGGGGGGTTGTTAGTATGGGAACCCAGGCCCTCCCACTCCACCTGGAGGATTTCCGCTCCATCCCCAGACACGTTAACAGACTTTTCCAGTAGCTGTACTGGCCGCGAATGCATCCCAAGTCCTCAGGGCAAATTAATCATTAAAAAACGCTTGCTTTTAAACCATGTTTTATATTTACAAAGGTACACTCACCAGAGGTCCCTTCCATAGGGTCTGGGCTACCGCCTTGGGAGGGTCCTTCAGTCAGGGTGAGAAAAAGATCCTGGCTGTTGAGGAGAACAGAGTGCTGTGTGCTCTCCGCAAGCTTGTCCTCCTCCTCTTCCCCATCCGCAGAATCCTCAGGCATGGCTGAGAGTAACCCCTCATCGGAATCCACAGTCAGGGGTGGGGTAGTGGTGGCGGCCCCCCCTAGAATTGCATGCAGCTCAGCGTAGAAGCGGCATGTCTGCAGCTCTGCCCTGGACCGTCCGTTTGCTTCTTTGGTTTTCTGATACGCTTGTTTGAGCTCCTTAACTTTCACGCGGCACTGATATGAGTCCCTATTGTGGCCTCTCTCTATCATGCCCTTGGAGACTTTTTCAAATGTTTTGGCATTTCGTCTTTTGGAACATAGTTCTGCTAGCACGGAATCCTCTCCCCATATAGCGATCAGATCCATTACCTCCCGTACGGTCCATGCTGGAGCTCTTTTTTGATTCTCGGACTGCATGGTTACCTGTGCTGATGAGCTATGCGTGGTCACCTGTGCTCTCCACGCTGGGCAAACAGGAAATGAAATTCAAAAGTTCGCGGGGCTTTTCCTGTCTACCTGGCCAGTGCATCCGAGTTCAGATTGCTGTCCAGAGCGGTCACAATGGTGCACTGTGGGATAGCTCCCAGAGGCCAATACCATCGAATTTCGTCCACACTAACCCTAATTCAAACCGGCAACGTCAATTTCAGCGCTACTCCCCTCGTCGGAGAGGAGTACAGAAATAGATTTTAAGAGCCCTTTATGTCGAAGTAACTGGCTTCGTTGTGAGGACAGGTGCAGGGTTAATTCGATTTAACGCTGCTAAATTCGACCTAAACTCATAGTGTAGACCAGGCCTGAGGGTATGTCTTCACTACCAGCCGCGATCAATCCAGCGGGGATCAATTAATCGCGTCTAGTCTAGACACGATAAATCGATCCCCAAGCGCTCTCCAGTCAACTCCTGTACTCCACCGCTGCGAGAGGCGCAGGCAGAGTCGACGGGGGAGCGGCAGCAGTCGACTCACCGCGGTGAAGACACCGCAGTGAGTAGATCTAAGTAGGTGGACTTCAGCTACGTTATTCACATAGCTGAAGTTGCGTAACTTAGATCGACCCTCCCTCCCCCCCAGTGTAGAGCAGGCCTGAGCAAAGGGGTTTTGCTGTTGGTGTAGGAACACCACCTCTCTGAGAGGCAGTAGCTACATCAATGGAAGCATTCTTCCATCGACACAGCCCTGTTTTGTTCATTCCTTCTGAAGCATCTGGCATTGGCCACTGTCAGAAGACAGGATACCGGGCTAGATGGACCATTGGTCTGACCCAGTCTGGCCGTTCTTATGTTTGTACTTGCAGGGCTAGTAGCACTGCTGTGGCTTCGCTACTCTGGGCCCCAAGCTGGGTGTGATTGCAGTCTAGACGTACCCAAAGAAAACAGCCCCTGTCCCAGACAGCTTACAATGTATGTGAGAGACAGGACCATCAGAAGGATGAAACAGACAAGTGGGGTTGGGGTGGGGGGGATGAGGTCCATTTAAAACAACATAGCATAAAAAAGTCTCAACTCACCACTGCCCATCATTCAGTGACACAGTTCAGAGACTTGTCACTGCTACCTATCAACTGCTCTCCTTCCCCCTAAACCAGGGGTGGGGAACCTTTTTTCTATCATGGGCCATTGACCCATAGAAAAAAAATCAAGCGTGGGCCACACACAAGTAAAAAGCAACTTAATTTAGGTAGTTTTATTTTATTTTATTTTTTGAGAGAGAGAAAGAGAATGTTCAACTCACCCACCCGGGGGGGTGTGGAGGCTCGGGGCTTCCCACTCGCAGTGGGGCAAGCCGGCTTTCCCCAAGGCGCCAAGACTTGCCGCGGGCCGAATGAAATTAAGCAACGAGCCTGATCCAGCCTACAGGCCGTAGGTTCCCCATCTCTGCCCTAAACAAAATGTTCCTGCTCAAAAAAATACTAGGACACAGAAAGGAGGGAGCTGTGCCAGGAATTGTGGTTAACAAGTACTGTAACAAGTCAACAAGTGCCATAGTCAACAAGTACTGTAACGGCTGGAAGGAGTGTTGCTGTATGTGGACATGCTGAACAGCTTTATGCTAACCTAATGATGACTTACAGAGCTGTTCCAGGAGCAAATGGTTTAATAGCTGCTTATCTATACTGTTTAACTTAGAAACAGAGCCATCCTCTAGTGCAAAGCAACCCCTAAAGCAGAAAGAGCTTGGGATTTGGGACTGATATAGGCTCATAACCTGTTACTTATTTTATTGTTTTAAGGACAGTCAGCATTTTAATTTATATTTATAAAGAGTTTTGAAGATAAAAAGCCCTACATAAATCCTAAGGATTTTTTTTTATTTTCCCAGGCACAAGATGGCCCCTGAGGAGCAGCTATATTTTGATTCAGCAACAGATTATCCAGAAGTGATCATACAAGTAGGAAAAATAACTTTTGGTGAGAACGAGAGAAAAGATCTTTCCAAAAATGAAAGACAGAAGCAAAAACTTAACCTGGCCCGCGCAGTGTGCGCTTTGTTAAACTCAGGAGGAGGAGTGGTAAAAGCAGAGATTGAAAACCAGGGCTATACCTTACAAGGAAATAGGATTGGGCAGGACATAGAAGACGCTTTTAGGGACTGCATTCAGGGTCCAGACTTGACAAAATATTTTGACTATATGCAGCAAAACAGTGACTTTTTGATTTTTGTTAAATCATGGAGCAGTGAAAAGTCATTGGCTATCTCAGGCCTAACAAAACCACGTATTTGCAGCCTGAGCTCTGGTTTGTACCTAAGATCTGGCACTTCTCTTGTCAGTATGAAACCTGGTGATGCTTTGGAATTTCTCAAAGGGAAACAAGACCATGTCACGAGAGAATTGAAAGAAGAGAGAGGGCCAAGTGCTAAAAAACCCAAATTGCATGATGTGCAGAGAACAAAGAAAGCTGGTGTGCAGGAGGAGAGAGACATAAGCAATGCTGCTGCTCAGTTTTTTGAAAGAGACCGATTGGAGCGTGGAGAGACCCTGAACTTCACAGAATCAACAGATGTAGAATTTAAAAATTTTGCAACTGATAATATCTTGAAATACATCAGACACATTCTGCCAAATTATATCTCTGCATTTGCAAACACACAAGGAGGAGGATATTTCATTATTGGAGTGCACGATAACAGGACAGTTGTAGGATGTAGAAGTAAAGATGTAACCCCTGAAGAATTAAGAAAAGAAATAGATCATGCCAGAGAGAAATTAACCCCCTGTCACTTTCATATTGCCAGAGAAAAGGAACATAATTTAAACTACAAACATAAAATCATTGATGTATATGATAGATGTGGAGACCATTATGGGTATGTCTGTGCTGTGAGGATTGAACCTTTTTGTTGTGCTGTGTTTTCGGAAACCCCGGACTCATGGATTGTAAAGGGAAACCGCACCGAGAGACTGACAGCTAATGAGTGGACCACCTTGATGACTGCTGCCGATCCAGGTTCAAAAATATGTTTCATAGTTTATTTCCAGTGTTCACATTAACTTCAGTGGCACTAGAGTGGGTGGCAGTATTTTTGCTTTTAGCATTACTGCTTGGTTTTGGCTTTCCATTGCTGACTTGATAAGCTTGCAATTTTTAAAGCTGAGAGTCATTGTTGTCCCTGAATACCTTTTTCAGTGTTTAATGTACATCTGTCAGGGTAAAAGAATCACCTGTGTAAAATCAGGGTGGAAGATAACTTTACAGGGTAACAAAAAGATTTAAAACAGAGGATTTCCCCTCCAGGCAAAACTTTAAAGTTACAAAATCAGGGATAAACCTCCCTCTTAGCACAGGGAAAATTCACAAGCTAAAACAAAAGATACTCTAACGCATTTCCTTGCTATTACTTACTATTTCTGTAATATTAGATGTATCATTTCAGTGGGAGCTGGATTACTTGCTTGGTCTCTCTCTTTGTCTCCAGAGAGAACACCCACACAGCACAAAACAAAGCCTCCCCCGCATTTGAAAGTATCTTCTTTCCCCATTGGTCCTTCTGGTCAAGTGCCAACCAGGTTATCTGAGCTTCTTAACCCTTTATAGGTAAGGAGGGATTTTATGCTACCCTTAGCTGTATGTTTATGACAACATCCCTTAACACTTCTTTAATTAGATTGGGACTACAGTAGTTCCTGGTGAACAGGAACCCATCAGTGCCAGGATTGTCATGTATCTTTAGAGTATGACCTCTCCATTCTCCCTGACTCTGATGTACGTTACTAATTTTAGGTACAGAAATCTTCACACAAGTTAAAATAGTTGACTCCACCATCCTTTGTTTCCTCTTCCACCGTTTTTAGACCAGTTGATACAGTGTAGTGGTTCAGAGTTGAGAGCTGTGGTTAGAGCGGGGTGGGCAAACTACGGCCTCGGCCTGCGAGTTGAATCTGGCCTGCGAGCCACACCATGCAGCTTGGCCCTGCTACAGCTCCTATGCGTTCCAATGGGAGCTGCGGATGGGGCAGCGTGTAGAGCCACCTGGCCACACCTCCGCGTAGGAGCTGGAGAAGGGACATGCCACTGCTTCCGGGAGCCGCTTGAGGTAATCGCTGCTCAGAGCCTGCACCCCTGAGCCTCTCCCCACGCCCCTGCCCTGATCCCCCTTCTGCTCTCCAAACTCTTCGATCCCAGCCCGGAACACCCTCCTGTATCCCAAACTTCTCATCCCCAGCCCCACACCAGAGCCCACACCCCCAGCCGGAACCTGCACCCCTTCCTGCACCTCTGCCCCAGCCCTGATCCCCCTCCCACCCTCCAAACCCCTCGGTCCCAGCCCAGAGCCCCCTCCTCCACCCTAAACTCCTCATCCCCAGAGCCCACACCCCAACCCCAATTTTGTGAGCATTCATGGCCCGCCATACAATTTCTATTCCCCGATGTGGCCCTCAGGCCAAAAAGTTTGCCCACCTCTAGGTTAGAAGGATCATTCTACAGTCCCATTCTATGGCTGACTGAGGGACATTGAAAGGGACATCATTGTCTTAAAATAAAATAGCTGTGTAGCGATGCGGGACTCACCCCGCGGCGCCTCCTGCTGGTCTCCCAGGGAATTAGCGTTCCAGCCATTGGAGCGCCCTCTGCAGGCCAATGTCCCGCTTGTCGCTGGCCCTGTGTCCCTCCCGGACCCCGGTGCCCTTCTCCCTTGGGTGCTACCCCCTGGCAGTACCCCTACTCTCTGGGCTCCCCTCCAAGTGGAATCCCCACCCTCTATCCCTACCTTGCCTCAGTGTTCACTGCCAGTCCTCATCTCGCCCCCGCACTCTGAACATAAGAACGGCCGTACTGGGTCAGACCAAAGGTCCATCTAGCCCAGTATCCTGTCTACGGACAGTGGCCAGTGCCAGGTGCCCCAGAGGGAGTGAACCTAACAGGTAATGATCAAGTGATCTCTCTCCTGCCATCCATCTCCACCCTCTGACAAACAGAGGCTAGGGACACCATTCCTTACCCATCCTGGCTAATAGCCATTAATGGACTTAACCACCATGAATTTATCCAGTTCTCTTTTAAACGCTGTTATAGTCCTAGCCTTCACAACCTCCTCAGGTAAGGAGTTCCACAAGTTGACTGTGCGCTGCGTGAAGAAGAACTTCCTTTTATTTGTTTTAAACCTGCTGCCTATTAATTTCATTTGGTGACCCCTAGTTCTTGTATTATGGGAATAAGTAAATAACTTTTCCTTATCCACTTTCTC